>JAOQMP010000007.1:27042320-27052343 GCA_027563575.1 Erythroxylum pedicellare
ATGTTAGTGATCATATGATTTTAATTAATTGGGAGTAGCCACAACATCTCAAATTAATTATAATTATATATTTAGTTTTAAGATCACATTAATACATTAATTATAATTAATCATACGTGATATGATAAAAATCTACCCACAAGAATTTTATTATATTTGTATGATTAATTAGGATAAAATATCGGATTATATTTCTTAATTTACCCACAGAGATTAAGAAAAGGAACAAAATTAAATAATTTTATCATAACGTTTCGGATGAATCTAATTGAGTAACACTTTAGCCCACAGGCAAGTCTTATGTCACTAGATTCATCTATTAAATGCATGATTTGCATTGGTAAATTATGAATTATTATTAGTCTCGAAATATATATAACGAGTATATATTTTTATTTCTCAATTTGCAGTTACTCAAACAATTAATATTTCTGATCTTAAGTGTGATATTCTCGAATTGAGAGGTGATAACTATAAGGTTCGGAAGGAGAAAATTCTGCTTCATTTGGGCTAGATGGATAATAGACTATGTTATTAGGAAGAAACTAACTACCGAGTACGACTGAGACTAGCACTCCAGAAGCTATTACTCTTTATGAAAGGTGGGAGAGATCTAGTCGTCTCTCCATGACGTTCATAAAGACCAAAATATTTGCTGGTATTTGTAGTTCTGTTGAACAACATAGTAATGTTAAAGATCTATTAAAGGCCATTGATGAATAATTTGCTACATCTGATAAGACCCTTGCCAGCACCTTAATTATGCAGTTATCATCCTTGAGACTCACTAAAATAAAGGGCTTACGTGATCATATCATGCGTATGAGGGACATAGCAGCTCAACTGAAAGCACTGGAAGTTATAATATCGGAATCTTTCCTAGTGCATTACATTCTGTGCACTCTACCTCAACAATACAGTCCTTTCAAGATCTTCTCTAACACACATAAGAACAAGTGGTCGATTAACGAACTGTTGACCATGTGTGTACAAGAGGAGGAGAGGTTATTGATGGAAGACGGTGAAAGCATCAATTTGACCATTTTAGGAAAAAAAAAGGCAGGACAATGCCAAAAATAAGGGAAAAGGCAAAGATGCTCCTCAAGCCGATATAAAGAAGCCATCAAAATATTTCTTCTGTAAGAAGAGGAGACACATGAAGAAAGACTGTGCTAAATTTAAGGATTGGCTTAAGAAGAAAGGTATTTAAATTTCATTTGTTTGTTATGAGTCTAATATGGTTAACGCTAATCATAACACATAGTGGATTGATTCTGGTTCTGCAATCCATGTTTCGAATACTTTACAGAATATGCAAAACCTAAGGAGGCCGGTGGGAAGTAAACAAGTCATCTATTCAGGAAGCAAGATGAGTTCACATGTGAAAGCCATCAACACTTGCAGTTTGGTTTTGAGCAGTGGTTTTGTTTTGTGTTTGGAAAAGATCTTTTATGTTCCCAAATTCTCTAAAAATTTGAATCCTGTATCAAGACTTGTACCATTTGGTTTTTCCTTTAACCTTTTAGATTCTAGTTTCAGTTTATGTAATGGATATAAAGTTATTGATTGTGGTAAATTATCTGATGGTCTTTATTCCCTTCAGTTACAAAATAATGATGCCTATAATTTGATGCATGTCACTGCAGGATTGAAATGATGTGTTGTGAATGAAGAATCCTCTATGTTGTGTCACCGTAAATTAGGAAATATCTCCATTGAGAGAATTAAGAGATTAATAAATGAAGGGGTACTTAGTACTTTAGATTTTGCTGATTTTGAGACTTGCGTGGATTGTATTAAGGGTAAACAAACTAACAAGTCTAAAAGGGGAGACATGAGGAGTACAAACCTATTAGAAATTATACATACAAATATTTTTTGTCCAGATATGGATGCAAATAGTTCGAAATAATTTATCACCTTCATAGATGACTATTCACGATATATGTATCTCTACTTACTTCTTTCTAAAGACGAAGCTTTGGATGCCTTTAAAATATCTAAGGCTGAAGTGGAGAATTAATGTGGAAAATCGTGAGGTCAGATAGAGGTAGTACTATGGTAGATACACTGAAAGTGGATAAGCACCTGGTTCTTTTGGGAAGTTTCTTCAGGAACATGAGATTGTTGCCAGTACACTATGCCTGGTTCTCCGGATCAAAATGGTGTAGCAGAAAGAAGAAACCGAATCTTAATGGACATGGTGAGAAGTATGAGGAGTAACATAAAACTTCCTCAATTCCTGTGGACAGAAGCTCTAAAGATGGCTATGTATATATTAAATCGGGTTCCAAACAAGGTTATCTCAAAAACACCTTTTGAGTTATTCAAGGGTTGAAAACTGAGTTTGAGGCATCTACGCATTTTGAGATGCTCGTCTGAAATGAGAATTTATAATCTACAGGAGAAGAAGCTAGACCCAAGGACCATTAGTGGGTATTTCATTAGATAAGCTGAAAGGTCTAAGGGATATAGATTCTATTGTCCATCTCACAGCACTAGAATTGTGGAATCAAGAAATGCAAAATTTCTTAAGAATAACTTGATCAGTGGAAGTGGTCATTTTCCAGACATAGTTTCTGAAAGTGGCCATTATGAAGCTCAACCCTCTGGTTCAAGTGATAGATTGATTGCCATTAACATCCCTCAAGTTCAAATGGGTGTAGGACAACTAGTTACTGAAGTTCCACAAGTTGTTAATACTAATCTAGTAGATCAAGTTGTAAATGAGGAACAACCAGAAATTGTTGAAAAACCAGTTGAACAACAGGCTGAGCAACAAGTTCCTCGTGAGGATGATAATACAACAGTAAAGAGATCTACTAGAGTTAGAAGGTCAGCAATACCTGGTGATTATATAGTGTATCTAAAAGAGTCGGACTACAACGTTGGAGTTGAAAATGATCCTGACACGTTTTGGCAAGCCATGAGTTATAAGGAATCGGACTTGTGGTACAATGCTATGAAGGATGAGATGGATTCTATACCATCTAATCAAGTCTAAGATCTCGTTGAGTTGCCAAATGTTGTGAAAACCATTGGATGTAGATGGGTATTTAAGACAAAGAAAGACTCATGAGGCAACATTGACAGACATAAAGCAAGACTTATTGCCAAAAGGTTCACTCAGAGGGAATGAATTGATTACACGGAGACATTTTCTTCTGTATCAAAGAAATATTCTCTTTGTGTAATCATGGCATTAGTAGCTCATTTTGATCTTGAGTTACATCAAATAGATATGAAAACGACGTTCCTCAATGGTGAACGAGAGGAAGAGGTTTACATGAAATAACCTAAAGGATTCTCCTCTAAAGATAGTGAGCATTTAGTCTGTAAGCTTAATAAATCCATATATGGGTTAAAACAAGCCTCCCAATAGTGGTATTTAAAATTTCATGAGGTTGTCACTTCATTCAATTTTGAAGAGAATATAATGGACCAGTGTTTATATCAGAAGGTCAGTGGGAGTAAGACTTATTTTTTTGTGTTATACGTGGATGATATTTTGCTTGCGACTAATGATAAGAGTTTGCTATGTCAGGTGAAACAATTTCTCTCAAAGAATTTTGACATGAAGGATATGGGTGAGGCATCTTATGCCATTGGCATTAAGATCCATAGAGAAAGATCTCGAGGCATTTTAGGTTTATCTCAAGAGACCTATATGAACAAAATTTTAGAGAGATTTTGGATGAAAGATTATGCACTAAGTGTAGCACCCATAGTCAAGGGCAATAGATTCAATTTGAATTAATGGCCGAAGAATGAATTTGAGCGGGAACACATGAAGAACATTCCATATGCTTCAGCTGTAGGAAGTCTTATGTATGCTCAAGTCTGCACCCGACCTGACATTGCATATGTTGTTGGAATGTTAGGAAGATATTAGAGTAATCCAGGTATTGATCACTGGAAAGCTGCAAAGAAGGTTATGAGATATCTTCAGGGCACAAAGAACTACATGCTCTTGTACAGACGAACTGAGAACTTGGAAGTAGTTGGATACTCCGATTCAGACTTTGTTGGCTACATTAATTCAAGGAAATCAACATCTGGTTATATTTTCATGCTAACTGGTGGAGTTGTATCTTGGATAAGTGCCAAGTAAACCCTGATTGCTACTTTCATTATGGAGGCTGAGTTCGTATCATGTATTGAGGCCACCTTGTATGGTGTATGGTTGAAGAGTTTGATATCTGGGTTTAGAGTTATTGATTCAATTTCTAAGCCATTAAATTTGTGTTGTGACAACTTCGTTGCGGTCTTTATGACTAAAAATAACAATAATGGAAGTTGAAATAAGCATATCGACATTAAGTATTTAGCTATAAGAGAACGTATTAAAGAAAAGAAAGTTGTCATAGAGCACATTAGCACTGATTTGATGATTGTGAATCCTTTAACTAAAGACATGCCACTTTAGCAGTTTAAGGATCACGTAGTGCAAATGGGACTTGGTTCTACAATGTGATTTTGTTGTACAATTGTTGATTCAATGGAACTCTTATTCAATTTGATATTTTCTCATAAATTTTGTGCACACATATTTTGATTGGTTTTGAGAAATATCATTTCATAAGGACCTAGCATAAATATATGGTTTATTCATTAAGTTGATGGGCTAATAATGAGAAATTTTGTATATATAATACACGGAAGATAATACTCACTATAAGAGGTCCTATCGCCATGATTCATATATTTGATTTCTTGTTATGTGTGGTGATTTTGGGTTAAATGGACTAAGTGGGAGAATGTAAGATTTTACCGAAACCTTACCTACCTCATACTGTTCACATATGGTGATTATATGGTCCATTTAATCATGAACTGTTAACTCACGCACAGTTTGTCACCCATAATACCCGAACCTTCTTCTCTGTGATGGCCAGAGACTGAGTAGTGGGTTTAAAACGTTGGTTTGGTCCCTGTCTTCTCCACGCATCTTGTTGACACCATCAGTTGTGCTAAAGAAGAGGATAAAAGCTCCAAACTTCTCAGAGACATTCAGATCTTCGGTTGAGAGGCAATGGCTGAAGGTATATTGCTCTTGGTTTAAGCTTGTGTTGCAGTACATATATATACATATATGGTTTTATATGCATAGATGTTTAAGTTAAAGTTGTTGTATAAGATGCATGCTATTGCTAGGTTTATTTTCCATCATGTGTATATGTTAAATTATATTCACGACCAACAAAACATATAAAAGGTAGCAAAATCAATGTCTCATGAGAGAGAAAACAACTCTATTATGATAAACTTGACGGCTATTAGATATCATCCCAACAAATCGGAGCTAAATGGCATACAAAGATTTCATATATAACTCTTTCTATTATTTATTATTTACGTGTATGATGTTTGATTAATTCCTCTATATGAATAGATAAAGAGTATTTTAGTTATTGTCTTTATTAAAGATTGATTCAATTTATTATGAAGTGAGATTTATTTTTATGAAACATATTTAAATATTTATAAAGTACATTTAATTTAAACTATCAATTAAATGTAACATTAATTTGAATACTTAAAATTTGAGAAAATTTTGTCATTTAGTTAATTACAACTTCGATACATGAGAGGATAGAGATAGTTTTTTTTAAGTCTTTTAATGTTAGGGTAAGTCTTTCATTATTACCCCTAATTAGTGAAATACTGTTTTCAAATGACTAATATGAAAAAAAAAGAGTTGATATTTAGCTTGAAAAGGTCTATGTTAATTTATTTAGACAAAATGATATTATTTTATGTAATAGGTCCTAATATTGATAACTTTTTTTGGTAGGAAATCATGTAAATTGTGGCCGAAAGATCTTATTGTTTTACTTGTGTTGTGCTACAGAAAAGGATGTTGGATTCGATCAGGTCATAATTCCGTCTTTGTGGGAACATGCTGAAGTACACGAAGATGCACCTGAAAGACAGGAGGCAACTTGTTGAGAAGGTTCTGAGTTCTGACACGGTTTCTAAAGTACATTGATGCCGGGCTTAACAAGGGAGGTGTACCGTGTATGGCTTCATCAAATCTTCTGTAATGATATCCAACCAACTCCTATTATTTGGATTACTGGAGGACAGGCGCTTCGATCCAACTCATAACTTTTTTGATGTATTCGTTGATTTGTCCCTTTTTAGTTAAGAACAAACAGGAAGCATGTCCTGATAACCACAGAAACCACGGAAGCCTGGTCTCTCTTCCAAGTTAATTCCCATATTTGGAGTTTCTTATGCAATGGAAATGTTCCTGGAGCCAATTAAGAGTAACCACTGGCATTTCTTCAATAATACATGATTATCAAGGTTAACGTGGTCTAAATAAAGTAGTGGTTCCAAGGGAAGCTGCGAGGCCCACATGTGTAACATTCAGCAATCAGCACACTTAACTTGAGTTCGATTCTGACAATAATTAGCATCTTATGACATTATTAAATAAATGTAAATGATAAACAAGTGTAACGATATTAAAATTTAGCACACTTAGCTCGAGTTCAAACAATTATTAAAAATATTTTATAATTGGTTAATAAACTAAAACGTAAATAATATATAGTTAAAAAATTTCAATGTAAATTAATATTATACATATAATAGCAGTGTCTATGTCAAGTGTACAATAATAAACCATTATATAATATGTGTTACAAAATTTGAAAGAAAATAATAATATTAAAGGATTTTTATTAATTAAAAATTATTCAAAATAAATAAGAGTACAGTATTTTATAAAATCACAAGTGCAGTGTAGGTGTGGTAGTTTATCTTTCAGTCTCATAAGTAATTGTTTCTCTTTAGATATATGTCCACTTCTCGCTGTCAGTCAGTCGCTACGAAAAGACCAGGTTAGAATAGCAAAACCGTTCTCGCTTAGGTCTTAACGATTGCGTGTACACACACATATATATATATACACACGCTCCTGCAAGTAAACTTAAAGAGCTCCCCAACGCTTACCTCTCTCACTATAGCACTCCGAATAATGGATCCTAACCCGAAATTCTTCCCAATCCTATCTTACGTCATGGCCCGACTCCCTTCATTCGGACCCAAACCTTCTCCCACCACCGTCGACCAAGCCTTCGACGTCGAGCAACCACCGCTGACCTCTCCTTCCGTCTCACAACCCCCAATCCTTTACGAATTGCCCCATTTATCTGACCCGAAGCTCCTCGCCTCAATGACTCGAGCTATCTCGGACGTGTCCCAGACCCGATCCGTTCTTCAGACCCTCGGTCCGCGACCAGGCCACGAAACTGTCGACTCCGCGAAGCAAAAACTCGCCGAAATCGAATCCGCGCTCTCCAAACAGCTCGAAGAGCTCGTTCTCTCCCCACGACCAGCCGAAGTCGACCGCCTTGAGTGGAGAGCGCACTTAGCCGACAAGGAGCAACAGTGCCGCAAAGTGGCGGAGAAGGAGATGAGCTTGTATAAGACGATACTACAATTGGAGGAGATGCACGGTGCTTACGAGAAGCTTCTGAAGGATGCGGAGAGTCGCTTGGTTGAGATTTACGAGAATTCGAAGAAAGAGGACACGGTGGACGATATTGCGGAGGTGGAGGAGAAGGAGGCTGTGAATGAGGAGGTGGTGGGAATCCTTCAGCTGGCGACTGGAACGGGGTTGGAGAGAGTTGATTTGTCAAACCGGCGGTTGAGATTTTTGCCGGAGGCGTTTGGAAAGATTCATGGACTCACAGTGCTTGATCTCTCTAGTAACCAACTCGAGGTTTGTTTACTTTACACATTTCTTGGTTCTAAATTCTACTGGTCCTTTCCTTTTTGCTCATTTAACCTTTGATATCGCCTAATTTACTAATTTTAGCTCAATTTTAAGAATACTTAAATGGCTTGTGATAATACAATCCGGTGCTTTCCAACTTGTTTTTTGGATTGGCTATGAATGAATCAGTAAATAAGAGAAGGAGATGGGAGAAGTTTTTCTAAATGAAATCAAAATCCTATTTTATAACAATGAATGCTTCTCTATGAGCAGCATTTGGTGAATGATTTTTGTATCGGCATTGGTAGCTGCTTGTATCAACCAACAACCTGGTTACACCATAAAAGGTTCAGAACATGATTCTCTGTGTTGAAAAAAGATTGGAAACCAGAGTCATCAATAGGGTTGGCAACGAGTGGCCTGAGCTTATTTTGACCCAAACCCGTCCAACCCAGCCCTCCCGTTGAAATGCCAACCCTACCAGAGTGAAATCTATTTTGTTAGTCTTAAACACTTGATTTTCTGTGCAAGAAGGTGCAACTATTCATCATGTGTTTACGGTGGGTGATTGCTATATTGCAGTAATCTAGTTTAATGTTACAGGCTGCACACGTTCCCCGTGATAGGTTGCAATGTATAATGTTATCTTACGTCCTTTTGTGGTTACCGGATTTCTGCATAGGATTGAGGTTGTGAAAATATGGACATTGTGTAACTGTATTTTTTCAAATTTTGTGAGGAAACAGATGATTCCTGATTCAATTGCTGGTTTAGAGAATCTTGAGGAGCTTAATCTAGCTTCAAATCTATTGGAAAGACTGCCAGATTCAATTGGTTTGCTAAAGAACTTGAAAATACTAGATGTGTCGGGCAACAAGCTAGATGCCTTGCCTGATTCTATTTGCCATTGCAGGTAACTCGAGTTTGTAAACTCTATTTTCACTTTCTGATAAAACAAACTCTATTCATGTTGTACTTTATAATATTCAGGTCACTGCTGGAGTTAAATGTGAGCTTCAATCGCCTGACGTACTTGCCAACTAATATCGGCCATGAGATGGTGAAGCTTCAGAGGCTTTTTGTCCAGTTGAACAAGCTTCGTTCACTCCCGACTTCTATCGGCGAGATGAGAAGTCTTCGGCAGCTGGATGCTCACTTCAATGAGCTTAATGGTCTTCCCTTGTCATTTGGGAATTTATCAAATCTTGAGAGCCTTAATTTGAGCAATAATTTCAGTGACCTGACGGAGCTTGCAGAGACTTTTGGCGATTTAACAAACCTCAAGGAACTCGATCTTAGTAACAACCAGCTTCATGCATTACCAGACACATTTGGAAGGTTGGACAACTTAATCAAACTCAACTTGGATTCGAATCCTCTTGTAATTCCACCACCCGAAGTTGTGAAGGAAGGGGTGGACGCTGTTAAGCTGTACATGGCTAAGAGGTGGCTTGAGATTCTGGTGGAGGAAGAAAGAAAGAGCATGCTTGAAGTACAGGAAGAAGCTCAACCTGGGTGGTTGATACGTAGTACCTCACTGTTGAAAAATTATGTTGCAGATGTTTCAAGCACGGTTACAGGATATTTAAGTCCAAAAACTCCAAGAGACCCGTATCTGGACCAGCAGCTATGACATTATAGACTTATAGTTGATAAATTTGATACATTACGCATGCACGCTTTTTCAGTTTTTCCTTTTGATGGCATGTACATATGCAAGATGTGTGATGAAATGGAAGTTTCTTAAATTTTGTTGCAGTAATTATCCATTGCAGTATTTTAAACCATCATTTTCATATTTAAGCTGAAAAATTTTAATATTTTTAACAAATAAAAATTTTTAATAGTTACTTTTTTTTTATATATAAGAGGGAATAAGAAATCAATTAAATGACGTGTCTCGGGAAACAAACTCCCGACATATCTTCTAAGAGGAGTACATGACACTCAATGGGTAGAAGATCAAAATAAGTAGTGCCAATTGCAAAGTGTTTAGCATAGCTCGCTAGCCAGTCTGCACAGCGGTTCCTTTTACGGTAGGTGTGACGATGAACCACTGTCCAGTTCCGCGTGAACAATTCGTGAATTCCTTGAACAATGGAGTTATGGATCGAGGATCGGATGGCCGAGGAAGAGAAGAGTTGGATGACCACAGCTGAGTCAACTTCCAATTCAATCCGACGATACCCTAGAGTCCACGCGAGCGTGAGCCCTGTAAATACTCCCCAGAGTTCCGCAGACACCGAAGAGCACCAACCAAGATTTTGGATAAACCCACCAAGCCAATTGCCAGAACT
>JAOQMP010000007.1:27059079-27072050 GCA_027563575.1 Erythroxylum pedicellare
TTAGAGGTTTTCCTACAAACCCTAAGCCCTATTTTCAAGTTCCAGCTATAATCTACATCAATTATAACCTATTCTCTTCTACTTATCTTTATTTTCCTTCCCACACTACGTCAGGTTGTTTAGCTCCTTTACTTTGGGTGTCATACAGTGCAATATATTACATTTGCTCTCTCTCTCTCTCTCTATATATATATATAGATATATCTTTGTTGTTGTTTACATCTCGTTACTCTGTGTTGTTGTTTACAATCTCTTTGCTCTGTGTTGTGATGGATTCATTCTAGATTCCTGCGAGTGGTATACCTGTGGGTGGGGAACTTGACATTGCAGTTGATTTTACTTCACCTGAACGGCCAGGCAGATACGTATCATATTGGAAGATGGCATCCCCATCATTTGTAAAGTTTGGGCAACGAATCTGGGTCGAAATTGAGGTGCAGAATTTTTATGATTTTTAAAGATCCATCTTTATATCAGTATTATAATTTTTGTTAATTGTGCTTTCCCGCACTTCTAGGTTGATTCTTCCCTGAAAGACTCTCAAGTCCTCAACCTGAATTTGCCCCCTGAATTCAGTTTAGCAAATTTCCCTGAAATTATGGACGCTAATCCGCCTGAAGGGAATGGATACAAGGAACCTGGCAGTAATCCGGAAGCGGCTGAATCTGTAAAGCCCAAGTGTGAGCAAGAGCCTGCAAAGAATCTCGATCTCAACATTTCTATAAATGACACCTTACCAGTAAACCAAGATGTTTCAGCCCCTCTTCTTCCAGAGGCCCCATCATCTGTGTCATATCCTATGATAGACTTGTCTGAAGCTGCCCCCTCTGTATCCTCCAATCTGCTTCCTGATGCCAGTGCAGACAATACTGTGGAGGCCACGCTCCTTAAGGAACTCGAGGAAATGGGATTCAAGCAGGTTGGTTTGAACAAGGAGATATTGCGGTTGAATGAATATAATCTGGAGCAGTCAGTAGATCATCTGTGCGATGTTTCTGAATGGGATCCAATCCTTGTAGAGTTGCACGAGATGGTGAGTTAACGTCTAGAGTCCAAGTTGAATCTCTTTGGGAGGCTCCAAAATATTTTATTTTCCCTTAAATTATTATTTTGTGGATTTCTTTTCTCCGGTTTGGCTTATATATAAGCTGAGACTAGAAGTAATGTGATCCTGCAGGGCTTCTGTGATAAAGAAACAAACAAGAAGCTGTTGAAGAAAAATGAGGGAAGCATCAGTCGTGTGGTCATGGACCTCCTCACTGGGGAGAAAGCGTAATGGGAGCTATATGGCCCCTACTGATTATATATATATATACACAAAATAGAAATGAACTAAATAAAGTTATGGTAGTGAGCTTGCTTATATCGTATGGATTTTAAGAGTATCGTATTTTTATTTATTATATGGGATTGTTTACTTAATACGATGCCTACCCTTTGATATTAGTTTTGTAAATTGGGGATGACTGCGTTATATCATCGCAGTTTATATGGTTGGCAAGTACATGTCCTTTTGAATGTTTACATTTGACATAAAATAAATGCAAATTCACAATACAAATAACAAAAGAGATTTATAGAAAGTGCAAAAGTTCTTTTGACACATTTCAGTGATTAAATATGCAGGCTTTGCAGTGATAAAGTGCGGTAAGTTGGTAATGCACGTATCAATTAAATTTAAATCTACAAAAGATAAAAGAGCCGAGAAAAGAACGAAGATTCGTTAGGTAGGGAAGTCCAAATTTGTTAACTTGATCTGCGCAAACAAAAAGGCTTAGGAATTCTAGCTGCGGCTACGGGTGAAAAGTTATTTCTTTGGATTTGATCAGTTTAGGGCCAAATTTTTTAAGCTGTTTAATTAAAGTTGAAACGTTCTTGAATTTGCTTAATATTTAAATTGTTTTGGACGAAAATTAAGAAGTGTCGTACACAAGTCATTGTAGACAGGCCTATTGGTCTTAAATGTCACATTAAAAACCACACCAGGCTTATGTGAAATTTCAAAAAAAAAAAACACCAAATCATTTCATAACCCTAAATTTTTTAATCCTCGGTATATTCACCCTCTCTCTCTCACAAACTTACCCAAATCTTGTCTGATCCGTTGTCTTGCCTCCTTCCCTCCATTGCCCATCACTCCTCAGGCATCAACAAAGAGTATTTCTTAATCGTATCCAATGAATTCTATTTTTCCTTTTTGTCTCTCTCTTTTCACAGAAAGATTGAAAATGAGGAAACATAATATAGTATTTGCAAATAGAAAAATAAAAAAATATTTTTTGTTATTGAATATGTGATCAAATTCTTCTAATGTCATCGTATACTTAATTGAATCACACATTTTGTTGTAATTAATTTTGCTGCTTAATTCTCACTTAGAAAGATATGAGGAAAACGTTTGTAAAAGTTGCATAACAATTGATGAGGTTCTATAATATAGTTCATATGTATAGTTATGGCTTAAAACGACCCATCTTTTGCATTTTTCGGTAAATTTTAGTGGCATCTTGCTCATTCACGGGTTAATGCTACAATTCTTCTTGGATTCAAGAATTTTAAGCAACTGCATATTTGGTCAAATAGGCATTGACATTTCATGTCTCAACTTCAACTTTCCAGGGTTTACAGAAAGGTTTTCACCCATTAAGGATGGTGAATGTCTATGATGGCTTGTATTTTGTCCATTTTTAGTCAAGTTTGTCAGCTTTGCATTCTTTTTCAATTGCAGTGGCACTTATTCATAGTCTAAATCCTACCCTCCAATCCAAAATTGTATGGGAGCTAAAATAGCAAGATTGATGACTAAGATCATGTAGTTGTTATGACTCATATTATATAACAGAAATTTGTAAGTTGAAATTCAATTATTTATACACAAAAAGTAAGATGATGATCTTCGTCTTGTTCTTTAAAACTTTGCAGCTTGTTAATTGTTAAATTGTGTTCATAGATTTGGTTTGTTCTTTATAATTTTCACTAGGAATTGGTTATCCTATAATGTTTACTCAGTAAGCTCTTGTAACTACTCTGTTTTGGTTGAATGTTCATTTTCTTTTGGTCAAGAAAAGAACAATCATTTGAGGGAGAATATCTAAAGAATTTTGTTCATGTTTATTAGCATAATTTGAATCTACATAATAAACAATTGGATTTTCAAGCATAAGATGAATGAATATCAAGTTAAAGCTACCAAAAAATCTTTATTTTTTTCCAACTTGAAGAAGATAGCCGTGTTTTGCTCTTTCATATATTCAATCTCATTGGCTAACATTCTTATCTGACGTCTATATCAAACAGAATTACAGGCAGATGGCCACAATGTCAGGTTAGCTAAAGTTTATGTGACAGTTTTATAAGTGTAGCTCCGATTAATTGATTACTTAGATAAGGGCAGGTAAAAATGGATATATATAACTTGGTTCTTTACAATCTTTTAGAACTTATATGCTTGAAATCATTCATCAGTAGGATGCAGTATTTCACGTGTTAATGGCTAATTGGTTCGATTTTGGCAAAACTATAAACCTAAGCATCTTATTTCATAGACCTCTTGCATTTGAAGGATAATATGAATTCCAGCAGTTGCTATAACTTGCTCTGTATGCATTTATTATCCTCCTACACTATAGATAGATTTTGCTTTCCTATTCAAGTTAATATATTAACCTAAGGAGCTAAATTGGATTCAAGTGGTTGGAAGCATGGACAACATATCTCTATGAAGTGATCACCTCTTAGTCTCCTTTACTTACCATTCAAAGGTATGGATTTAGCATCTCAGCTATTTAGTCATTTAGTATGCAAATGCAGTCGTATTTATATTATCATTTTAGTTATCTTCCTTCCAAATGTTATTCCACTGAAGAACTGAAAGAATGTATGTGTGTTTTAGGGGTTAGACCTTGAGATTTTGTTGGAAATTTTATGTTATAGAATTATGATGATAAAATAATCCACATTTGCAATCTTCTTACTTTGATTTTCTGTTTTTATCCTCTTTAAGTCTGATTATATTTCATTTTTAAATCTTCCATACCAATATGGGTTCATTGTAAATGAAGTCTAGACCATTAATTTTGCTAAAATATTTCATTTAAATATCAATCCTAATTTAATAACTTAGGAATTTATTTTTGTAAATTTTTTAAAAATAGTGAATATATACTTTTAGCTTATTTATAATCAATAATATCTCATCATAACATGTTGGGTTAGACGGGTACAATTGCAACCTTAGAATGCTGTAAGTTTGTCCAATGAAACATATTTCATCAAACTGCCGAAAGAAAGTAATTGTGCAAAGATAAGATATTGAACCAATCCATTTTAATTTCATAACAAAAGATACATTTTTAATATGTATATACTATATCAGGGCAAATTTGTTTTATATAGAACTCAGGAAGCCTACTTTCTGATCTAAAAAACTATTGTTAGCTATTGAGATTCTATAGTTAGCTATGCGAATCAAAAGATCATTTATACAACAATGTGTAAATATATGTTCTTCTTTTCTTTGCTTGCAAAACCATCTTCAGAATTTAGTAACTTAAAGTAATCAATCATATATCTTACTTTTCAATACAGAAAGAAGTTCATCTTGCTAAAAATATTGGATTTTAGTGGAAATCGAAAAGATGATGATCCCTTCACTTTAAGCTCACTGTTATGAACCAGTATACGGGGACTGGAGGCCCATGCAAGGATCCAAAGGTTTGTGGAGGTTCTAGAAGAAAAATCAAATCATTTTATTTTTGTCAAATGTTCTGTTTTGCTATCTTTGGTTGTTCAGTTACAACAGATACGAGTATATATGATGGTACTCTAGTTCTACAAAAAAGACATATAATACAATACAATATTCTCTATTATCTTGTTTCTCTTCTCTTCTTATTCTCTTCTTCTTTTATTCTCTCCTTCTATTCCTTCTTCTCATCTTCCGTCAACTTCGAGACGTCATATTATACTCTGACCCAACTAGTAACCTTACAATTGGTATCAGAGCTCACAGTTGCCAACCTTGACCATGGCTCATAAAGGTACCAGACTAAAAACCCTAGATGAACAAGTCAAGGCATTAGAATCACAAATGAAAACAATGCAGGCTGACATGGCCAAAGCTCATCTTGAAACCAACAAAAGAATTGAAGAAAACCAGAAATCGATACTGACCCTTTTAGAAGCCATCAAAACCAACCAAAATCCTACCCCTCCAGTTACAGTCGCCTCACCCTCATCTAAAACATATACTGGAATCTTCAACTCACGATCCCTATAAATAACAAACACCAACAACCTGCAAACACCACCACAAACCCAAACCCAACACATACCCTCCCATCCACAAATATCCTTCCACTACTCCAAACCACCAATATGTTATGGCCCAAAATGGACTTTAGTCATTTTGATGGTAAGTAACCCAGATTACGGATTAGGAAATGCCAGAAAATATTTCAGATCTATAATATACCTGACGAAAACAAGGTCGAATCTATGGTCGTGTTTCTGGATGAGAAGTCTGATATCTGGTATCAGGATTGGAAGGAAGGAAAAGCAGATCTGAACTGGGAAGAGTATGCCGAGGAATTGTGTAGCAGATTTACTGATTATATTGAAGCTAACGTAGTGGAGGAGTTCCACAGGCTTAAGCAAACCGACATTTTGGAGGCTTATCAAGAAAAGTTTGAAGAACTCAAGTCTCTTGTTAGAAAAATGAATCTCGACCTAACACATGATTACCTGGTGAAAGTGCTTATTGTTGGCCTACAAGAGGATTTGGGTTAGGCAGTTAAGAGGTTTAAACCATCTACACTCAAAGAAGCTTATGAACAAGCAAGGTTGAATGAAGCCATTCATAAACACCCTACACCTCCAACCTCCAAACCCTCCAATACCAACAAAACAACCACTTCGATCGTAGCCAACAATTCCCAATATCTTAATTCTTCCACAAATAACAAAAACACAACAGATAATAAAACCACAGCAGCAAACCTTAACCAATTGACCACTGCAAAACTTGATTATAAGCGGCAGCTAGGCAAGTGTTATAAGTATGGGGATAGATATTTTCCTGGGCATCAATAAAAACTTAAATAGCTTTTGCATATGCTCATTGACGATATCGAGGATGAGGAATCTCTAGAGGAGACTACGGAAGGAAGGGTAGAGATTACTATGGAGGAAACTAACGACAGAAATGAGAGTGCAGTAATTCATTTGAATGCACTAAGTGGGAAATCATCATTGAATGCCTTTCGGATTAAAGGAATGGTAGGGAAATAAAAGATTAGTGTTTTAATTGACACCGATATTACTAATTCCTTTATAGATGAGACTATCGTGAGAGTGCTTAATCTACCAACTAAAGCAATCGTACCACTCACTGTAACTGTTGCTAATGGGGAAAAAGTGAAGTCCACCCACAAAGTTAAGAAATTCTATTGGGAGATGTAAACACATAAATTCTGTGCAAACCTAAAGGTACTCAGTTTGAGAAGCTGCAGCTTGGTTTTAGGATTCGATTGGATGGAAGCTCACAATCCAAACTTTTTTTATTTGAAATCCAGAGAAGCTACTGTAAACAACGATAAAGAAATAGTCATTTTAAAGGCCCAAAAGGAGAACAAAACTTTTCAGCTTCTTCAAGGGAAAGGGGTCCAGAAAATTTTCAAAATTGGATTCAAGGGCATGACTGGACATTTATTTCTCCTAATTGAAGAGAAAGAACAACAGGAGATCAATCCCCACTTGGTTGCACTCTTGGAAGAATATAGTAATGTTTTTGCATAACCTAAAGGCCTACCTCCTCACTGGGCCTTAGACCATCAAATACTAGTAAAACCTCATTCAAAACCTGTCAAATTCCAACCATATAGATACCCATATCATCAAAAAATAGAAATGGAAAAGCTGGTTCAACAAATGTTAAAAGCTTCAATAATACAGCCCAGTCACAGTCCATATGCTTCTCCGGCTTTGTTAGTAAAAAAGAAAGATGGTATATAGAGGCTTTGTGTAGACTATAAGGGCCTCAATGACATAACCATCAAAGACAAATTTCCCATTCTTATAGTAGAAGACTTGATGAATGAGTTACATGGGGCTATAATCTTTTCAAAGATTGACTTGAAGTCTGGCTACCATCAGATCAGGATGGCAACAACAAACACTCACAAAACTATCTTTCGGACTCATCAAGGATATTATAAATTTAAGGTATTGCCCTTTGGCCTCACAAATGCCCCCGCCACTTTTTAGGCATTGATGAACTAGGTATATGCAGTTTTTCTATGCAAATTCGTTCTTGTTTTCTTTGATGATATCTTAATATACAGTCCTGACCTAGCAACTCACAAAGAACATTAACGGATAGTCTTGCAAACATTAAGACAACAATAATTGTTTGCCAACTAAAAGAAATGTGCCTTTGGTATGGAAAATGTGGAATACTTGGGACACATTATATCAAGAGAAGGAGTGGCTACTAACCCTTCAAAGATACTGACAAGGTTGGACTAGCCAACATCAACTACTGTCAAATCCCTGAGGGGCTTCCTAGGCCTCACTGGTTATTATATCAAGTTCATCAAGAAATATAGATAGATTTGCAAACCTTTAACCGCTCTACTTAAGAAGGACCAATTTCGTTGAGGCCTGGAAGCTAAACAAGCCTTCCAACAACTAAAGGAGGCCATGACAATAGCCCCAATACTAGCCCTTCCAAATTTCCCAGAACCCTTCATCTTGGAAACAGATGCCAGCAACTAGGGAATTGAAGCAATCCTAATGTACGGAAAAAGGCCTATTGCCAACTTCATCAAAGCCTTCTGTCTTAGGAACCAAAGCCTATCTGTGTATCAGAAAGAGTTGCTGGCAATCACTTCTGCCGTAGACAAATAGTGGCACTATTTAGAAGCCACATCATCCATCATTAAGACTGATCATTACAATATAGAGTATCTTTTACAGCAAAAGATACAAACCCAGATGTAGAAGAAGAGTCTGACTAAACTCCTGGGCCTAAATTATACCATTCACTACAAGAAAGGGCAAGAAAATAAAGTACCAGATGCTCTCTCTCGCAAGTATGAATCAAAGGAAGCAGAACTGCAGGCTTTATCTACGACTCAATCAGATTGGGTCAAGCAACTAGTGACAAGTTATGAAAAGGATATTGCGATTCAACAGGTTGTCCTAGAGGCCCTAAGTGACTTTTGGGGAAACTCTCCCTACAACTTCAAAGGAGGAGTTCTAAGATATAAGGGACCCTTATATGTGGGCAATATATGTAGTTCTAAGATATAAGGGACACTTATATGTGGGAAATACAGGCACTCTTAGGGAAGCAATACTATAAGAAGTCCACTCATCCTTAGCAAGGGGCCACTTCGTGTTTAAGGCTCCATATCAGAGGCTCAAACAACTATTCTATTGGCCTGGTATAAAAAGTAAGTTAAAGGCCTACATACAAGACTGTGATACTTGTAAGAAGTGTAAGCATGAAAATGTTCCCTACCCTAGTCTATTACAACCTATTCTAGTACCTAATGGGGCTTGGAAACAAATATCAATGGATTTTATAGAAGGAGTTTCGACTTCTGAAGGCAAGAATATTATTATGGCGGTAGTAGATACTTATACAAAATATGCATATTTCCTAGCTCTATCTCATCCTTTCACAGCTGTAGATGTGGCAAAATTATACATACAAGGAAGATATAAATTACACAGAATTCCTGAGTCAATAATTTTAGATCGGTATAAGATATTCTCTAGCATATTCTAGAAGGAATTATACAAAAATATGGGCACCCAGCTCAAGATGAGCTCCTCATATCATCCAAAAACGAACGGTCAAACTGAGTTGGTAAATCAATGTTTGAAGACATACCTAAGGTGCATAACACACCGGCATCCAGAGAAGTGACACAAATGGTTGCATCTAGCAGAATGGTGGTACAACACCAACTTCCACAACCCCATCCAAACCACGCCCTTTTAAGCCTTGTATAGTTACCCTCTACCACTACATGCTGTGGCTTTGGAGCTACCTTATTTAGTGGACAGCGTCAATTGCTATGGAAGAGCGCCAACACATGCTTTCAACACTGAAATTGCAGCTTCTCAAGGCAAAGGATCGGATGAAGTCTTAGGTGGATAGAGGGAGGACCGAAAGAACCTTCGAGGTTAAAGTTAATAACTTATCGTCAGAGTTCGGTGGCTAAATGAAAAAATCAAAAATCGAGTGCTAAGTACTACGGGCCCTACCGAATCAAGAAGAAAGTAGGAGCCATGGCATATGAGTTAGATCTACTAGCTAGGAGTCTAATCCACCCAGTGGTTCATGTGTCGCTGTTGAAGAAGACGTTAGGTTTTGGAACCACACCAATAAACGAACCAATTAAAGATGGAACAATACCAAAAGAGGAATAATCTGAAGTCATAATTGAGAAGAGGTTGGTAACTTGCAAGAACCCAGATGGATTGAAGTGGCTGGTATAATGGAAGGGTTGTGAAGTGTAGGTACTACTTAGGAAGATCCTCGTTACATCCGAAGCCAATTTCCCAATTTTGACCCTTGAGGTCAAAGGTCACTCCATGGGGAAAGGAATGTTATGAACCAGTATACGGGGATTGGAGGCCTATGCAAGGATCCAAGGGTTGATCGTTTGTGGAGGTTCTAAAAGAAAAATCAAATCATTTTATTTCTATCAAATGTTCTACTTTACTATCTTCAGTTATTCGGTTACAACATATACGAGTATATATGATGGTACTATACTCCTACGAAAAGGACATATAATCCAATACAATATTCTCTATTATTTTGTTTCTCTTCTCTTCTTATTCTCTTATTATCTTCTTCTCTTCTTCTATTCATTTTTCTCATATTTTGTCAACTTCGACACATCATATTATACTATGACCCAGTTGGTAACCTTACACTCAGTAAGGTGTTTGGTTGGTTTCTGACTAAGTGGAAGACTACTACTCTCTCCAACAGAAATGTTTCGATTCTTTTGAACCATATCTTGATACACAGTTGGCGGTGCAAGCTTTAGCTAAGGCATGTTTTTCATCTGAATGAATCACTATTCCTTCTAAAGATTAGACAACATCTCAAACTGCAGCATACAAGTTCATGTTGATTAATCTTTTAGGTCTATCTTGGTAAGACAAAAAAGTTGAACAACAATCATAAATAAAATTTACCTATGATATGTGCTGAAGCCTATAGGAATTATCTATCAAATCTTCATATGGTTGTAACATGCAAGGTCCTTGTGCTTATGGAGGTCTTGTTGAAACTTGATCAATCAAACCATCATCCGAAAGAGTTGATTTATTTTTGTCCCTTTGTGTATTCTTCTTTGGCATACAAATGAGACATCCATATAACAACCCTCTGTTAGGTGATTCATTTTTCAGAAGTTTGCATTAGATATGAGTTGCATGACCGTAGCTGAAAACTCGAATAGAGAAAGTAAAAGAACCTTGGGCGAGAAGGAAGTTGCATATACAACATGTTAAACCTTTGGGGGCATAACCATGAGATGCCCCCTCTTTAAGTAGACTCGTGGCATAAAACGTACCATCATTTATCAATGATCTCGCAGTATCCTTGTGCAAATGAAAAAAGAATCTGAATCAACAAACTAGTTAATAGTAGTGTCATATTCAATAAGTGAAGCTGACAGGGATAAAGGAGTGAGACATCAAACAGTAACAGAAAAAGAAGTCATTGAACAGTGTCATGTACAGAGCAAAACTAGTAACTAAACCACATGTTTGAAACTATTAATGAGTATTAGAATTCCTCTTTCAAATCCATAAGTTCCTAGCGTCCCTAATATGGTAATTTTAAAATCTTCAAGCTCTTGGTTGCCATCATCAAAGAGGAGCTTTGACATGATTGTTAAAAGAAAAACGTAACCTATCATTCCCTCAACAATCTCTTTGATAAACTAAGAGAACAACTTCCTCAACACATATGCACCTTTATGGGATTTGGAGATTTTCCACTTGATTACACACAGATCATCATCATTCCTAGTACTCTGATTTTCTATTAGCATCCCAAAACGATTATTCACTTCATATGCCCCTTTATTGTCATAAGATTCCATCAGAGGCTGACAGAATCTGTAACAAAGCCAATAATTTGCCAAAAAGAGATGGACAAATAGTTAATAGGAAGCCATAAAAGCATTAATTTTGGATATTATAGAGAAATGTTAGATAGAGTTGTTGAAAGTCCAAGAAGAACTTGAAGGGATGATGTGTTATGGAACTTAGGTGCAAAGCAAACATTGCAACTTTTTACAAACAACACTTATGAAAAATCAAGAATAATTATTCAGAAATTAAATAACTAACAACCCAATCCAATTGGATGAAAATATTTAGGAATGTTTCTGAATATAAAAGCGGAAAAGAATCAAGATTTGTGTATCAATAAGATTACTCACAATAGTGAAATAAGATTTTTGTCACAAAAAATCTCAATCAAAGCGTCTATCATGCGTTATTGAACACCGAACCTATCACACGAGACAAAAACCTCAATTATCTCCCTCATGTCAAAGTCGAAGCACGAAAATTTACTTAAAAACAGCTTTAGAATGTCTTATTTCCTTTTTCTGGAGTTAAATCTTATTTATTACCAATGTAATAAATCCAAAAAATTTATTTAAAAAACTCACTTTATGAATTCCTTAGATCTAAAAACTAACCCAAAATATCCCAGGGTATCTTTATGGGAATTCTGCATACGTCTTACGCTCACCACACTCCCATCGCCTCTAGTGCACGCCCCATGCGCACCAACACGTGGCAGCACCTCGGCCAACCACGCATCTGCCAACTGTCTGGCACATATCCCCTCAGTGGTGATATTGTGCGCGCCTGGCACTTTCTCTCCTCGCCAGAGACAGATGAATTCCGACGAGTTTCAAGTGTGATTTTCGCTCTCCAAAGCTAGTTTTCAACCCTTTTTTAACGCTAACCACATGTAACACAAATTCAAGTATCAGCATGTAAGAAAAAACCAAAAAAAAAGAACTTTATTTTCTAAAACCCTTATGGGGAAAAGCTAAAAAATCTTCGTTTTTAACCACTCGATCACGTGACTGCTTTGATACTACATGAAATACGTAACTTTATTCTCTAAAACCCTTATAGAGAAAAACTAAAAAATCTTCATTTTTAACCACCCAATCACGTAACTGCTTTGATACTACGTGTAATACGTAACATGAGCCTTAGTTACGTATTCTGGATCGAACGTGAAAGGGAAATAACGAAGAAATGTGAAAATACTTTATTTCAATTATATAACTTTCGGAGGAGCTTTCTGAAACTAAAATGAGCATAAATCTATAAGAACCTTCACGGGATCTACTCACCGGGACATGTTAAAGTCTTTCTATAGCTTTTTAAATACGTGAACCTCTGAATGAGTCAGAGTAACCGTTCATTCATGATTTCTATTAGCAACCACAAGAGACCTGAACTTTCTATATATGACATTCATATCGGGCTTCTCTATCAAAGGTTTGATACGAGTCTAATCCACACTGATCAATGTCTATTTTCCTTCTAAACTTTGACCTATTAACCTAGATCCTTTATAGATCGGGCAAAAGAGAAGCTGCTCTAAAGGTTAAACGATTAGTTCTTGCTTATTTTTGTCAATTATTACTCAATTTTATTTTTCACTTTCTCCATATTTTATGTTTTCATTTTTCGGAGAGAAAATTGACAATAAATAAAGCTTTCTTTTCTTGTTATTTCATACATTTAAAGGGATAAGAACAAAAAATACATAACAATTTGAATTCTGAATTTGAAACTACAAATCAATTTGGGATCTAAATTCCTAATAACATATTATCGCAAGTTTTTTATTATAAAAAATGCAATAGAAACTCATAAATAATTTACTTTATTGAGTATTTAGATGTACT
>JAOQMP010000007.1:27132274-27144178 GCA_027563575.1 Erythroxylum pedicellare
AGAACTTTGATGCTTAATATATGAAGTTTCATATATGTCTTTGTGGTGATTGTGTTACTCTCTTTTATCTGCCTAGTGGTGTTTGATATTGAGATTAAGCTTGATCTACATTGACCACTTGCATTAGCTCACCTATTAATACACACCAAGATGCATTTAACAAGGTTTTAAGAAATGCAGTTCATTGGTTAAAACCTTGGACTTAAAGAGTTCTTTAAGGTTTATCATTCGAAAACTTAGTGAAATTCTTTTCCGAGTGATTTGTTTTGAATCATGATAGCCAAAGCTTGTTTTCAAGAGGATTTTATCATATTTGATCATTGTTTGAGTTTTTTACCTTTCACTTCCCAAAAATCCAAAAAAAACTTTTTATACATTTTTTTTTCGTTTAGTTAAATTTTCTTAATTTTTACTAGTGATCCAAACCCCCTTTTTTTATCAATTTAGTTGCATTTTCAACAAGTGGGCTAGCTTAGACCATTTGCGCTAGGTTCCGATTAAGCGACACGACTCGAGATTGCATCTTATATTGCAATCCTTGGAATTAAATTTTTGATTCAGTTTCCAAGGGATTAATCTAAAGATCAAACGAGAGTCAATCAAACGTCAAGCCTTTCTTCCCTAGAGTTAAATCTATATTCTGGCAGTTCACCATGTAAAACCCAGTGGGTGTATGATTGGTCCATACCGAATTGCATTAAATTTTCATAAACATTCCTTTGAGACCTTATATAACAATTCATGCAATGTGTACAAGGGCATGAAATTTCACACTCTTTGTCCTTTTTTTCAGCCACAAAATTCATAAATATTCTAACTCCATCAATGTATTCACAGGGAACCCTAACACTGTTCATACAACTCTTATCCATAGAGCAAGAAATACCTATTAATTGAATATAAGATTGAGAACATTATGTTATATTAGTAAGTGAAAGAGGTTAAGATAAGTTTCCTAGGAGCACAGAGGTAAACCCACAAGAGAGTGTGTTAGCTATTTTACTGAGGAGTAACTAAACATTTGATGTTGTAGCCATTAAAGAAAAGGAATTGCAAAAATTAAACAATTATAAGGAAAAGGAGAAGGGGATTGAAGTTCAAAGGTTAAACTAGGTGAATAGTACAACAGCAATGTCTCAACCTATCATTAAATCCTACGTACCACCTACTTACTTCACTTAGAGGTTAAAAAAGAAGGATGAGGATAACTTCAAGAAATTTGTAGACAGTTTCAAGAAGTTACACATCAAATTACCATTTGCAAAAGCAGTAGGTAAATATTATCCTGTGCAAAGTTTAAAGGCAATTATCTAAAAATAAAAATAAACTTAAGGAATACAGTACTATACCTTTAGCTGAGGAGTGTAGTGTAATATTGCAAAATAAATTACCATTAAATTTAAATGATTTAGGCAATTTTATAATTCATACCATTTTAGTGCTTCTAATATTCATAATTTCTTATGTGATTTAGGTGCAAGTATTGATTTTATCTCTTTTTGAGAAGTTTAGAATATGAAAGCTTAAGCCAACAATAGTGCTACTCTAATTACTTTAAAGGTTTATTAGGTATCTAATTGAAGTAGTAGAAAACCTAATTGTTAAAGTAGGAAAACTAATTTTTCCCATGAGATTTTTGATAATAGACATAAAATATGACACTAAGGTTCCCATCATATTAAGGAGACCATTTATGGCTACTAATGGGGTACTAATTGATGTGCCCAAAAGAAGCTTGACATTTATGATTGGCAATGGGGTACTAATTGATGTCACCAAAATATTAGGTTAGGTTCTAAGAAGTCTAACTACCTATGAGAGTGGTACATAAACAAAGGCCTAAACCATTGTTTAAGAACTTAGAAAAATTAAAAGAAGGAAGATTTTGATAAATAATTATCAAACTTAAGACATCCATACAATAATTGGCTTTCCTTTACACATACTAATATGTAGAATTTGTACTATTATTTGATAAACTATATGGAGAACTAGGGAGTGTAATAAAAAAAAGTCATAAAACAAATTAACGAAAATATGACATATTCATATCTCTATTTATGTATGAATGTAGGATCCTAAATTTAGTGGAATTGTATAGAGAAATATATGGCATTTAATAAACAAAATTCAATAGCTATAGTATGAATGCCAAAAAAACCAATTAATAATCCAGCAACTTGATACTTTTAAGTTAGCATACTTGCTTCTTGTTTTCCAATAGCTCTTCCAACTATCTCCTCCTCACACTTGGAAATAATGTCTGTCATAAAGCACGATAAATTAGAACTAAACTTCAGCAATTTAATGTAAAAAATCTTATGAACAGATATTGCTCAATATAGTAACCACCAAGTATGAGGAGAAGTATGTATTTATGATAGATCATATATAGAAGCATAAATGATGTTGTCTTTTGGTCGCAAAACAATGTTTAATAAAATTTAGCACAAATAATTGAACAAGATAAACCTCATTGAAAATGTTCATTACATTTAATTCGGAAAATGAAAAGCTATATATCTACAGGACAACTCTTATCTATTAGGTTAGGTTTACAATGAAGAGTCTCTTATGGTAGAACATGATAGATTCAAGTCATCGGTTTTTAGGATAAGAACTTTATGATTGTATTATTCTTTGTCCACTACGAAAATCTTTTGTCAAAACCCCTCTAAATGACAATAAGTAAAAGGATAAGTACTAGAGATTTATATTGTAAACTAAAAGGAATTTCTTATGGAGGGGATCATAAAAGGACTTAACTTTTTGGGCCTCACATTATTTTGTTATGTTCTTTGTTTTACGTTTTCCAAATATAAACTAAAATGATTTCCAAACTTCTTTTTGATCTAACAACATATTTTCTATCATATTGTCATGGTATTTTCTTTAAAGAAAATTTTATTTTAATATTGACGATCAAGTCAATTAGGAGTATGTATTATTGAATACTTAAATGATCTCCATGGGCATAAAATTGCCCCATATGTGCTGAGGATCTAGAGTGACCATTGCTAAGGTACCCTTGGCTGTATACAAATTCCCTGTTATTCTTCTTCCTCCATCAACCCCTTTTACCCCATTTACCAGAGACTATAACATCTTGAACAACAGTCATACTGAAGACAATCGAATCTTCTCAAACTGTTCCATTTAGGAAATAAAAAGATGCATGAACAAACACTGGATGCACAATAGGTAGTCATAAATGATAAAGGAATTCGTACATCGGGTCAGACAGAAGTGAATAACTTTTAAAAATCTTGAGACACGATTGGAAACACTGTAAAACTCTCAGGTAAACATATTCTTGCCAAAAAAAATCCCAGATGCACACAAATTTCTCTCTGTTAACACCCAAGTTACATCTTCGTCAAATAATTCAGTAGGAAAGGATGCATTCTTTCTTTTGAATAATTAAAATTCAGAAAGAAGTGTCAAGAGGGTAATATGTAATGTGTCCTAGTGACCTAGCTACACTTCAATTCATTAAAACCAGATCCACATAATCAAGTAACTTAAAAGAATTTTCAGCTACCATGGAGTTCAACCAACCAACATGGTATGTTGCATGGGTGATAATAAAATTTATGAATCATCACTTTCACTTGAAATAATAAAATATCAAATACCCATATGTTCTTTGGCCACCCATTGAACTAGTTTCCGTATCAATACGAAAAGAAGAAAGTCTTTTAGACATCAAAGTCAGTCAGGACGGCATAGGGTCCAAGACATTTGATAATGTATAACACCATACACAAGTGGATCGAGATTAGGCACAATTCAACGCTTAACGAATTAAATAGCTTAACGAATTAAATATTCAGTAATAGGTCGAAATTAATGCGCCCCCCACATCATGTATAAGGTCATAATTTTCATGAAAAATGGGAAGAACATAGTAGCGACATTGATGATACAGCGAGCAAGAAATATTGGCACTGTAATACATACATAATTAGCCCATTTATGGATCTAATTACGGAGGATGGATGAAGTTGAATTCTTACAGATGACACCTTCTTGAATATTTGAGCAGCATTGGTACATTCAATATACGGGTACTCGAAAGTTACCAGCTCTAGCAAGCACATACCAAAGGCATAAATGTCAACCA
Source organism: Erythroxylum pedicellare (assembly GCA_027563575.1). Taxonomy (NCBI): domain Eukaryota; kingdom Viridiplantae; phylum Streptophyta; class Magnoliopsida; order Malpighiales; family Erythroxylaceae; genus Erythroxylum; species Erythroxylum pedicellare. The sequence continues at coordinate 27,136,398 of JAOQMP010000007.1, forward strand.
GCTCATTGTATTCCTCTTCATAAAGCTCTGGTGCCATGAACTCCGGGGTTCCTATGTTGACATTGGCAATAAGTTTAATAAATCAGAAAAAAAAAAAACTCTATAAGCTTATAATTTCCTAAAATTACTCAAATCTTCATAGCATGCTCCCCACCAATGACGCTATGAGCTGCACGAGCTTGCTGAAGAATGGCAGCCAAGCCTAAGTCACCAATCTTCACTTCACCTTGGTTCCCGTTAACAAAGATGTTATCACATTTCAAATCCCTATGAATGACAGGAGGATCGTGACTGTGAAGATATAGAAGGCCTTCTAGGATCTGCCTGGACCATTTCTTCAATGCTCTCAAATCAACATGCTTGTGTTTCTTCCGGTACCTACATCATGATTCCAAAAGTTGTTTAATGACGAAAGCACAAACCAAGTTTGCGCTGAGAAAAAAAATTAGGTGTAATGGTCAAGAGCGTACTGCCGCAAGGTCCCAGAAGTGAAAATCTCAGTGATGAAATTGATTTTCTCATTTTTGGTGTCGACCCACGAATTGTAGAACTTGATGATATTTTTGTGCTTCAATGTCTTGAGCAAATGGACTTCTGAATATAGACGCTCCAAATCCACGGAATTACGCAGTAGATCTGCAACCTGAACTTGATTCCAAGCTACTTCTATTCCTTCCAATTCATCAAATGCCCTATATCTAAGTTTTCCAAAAAAATAAAGGATAAACACGAGCAATACACACAATTAACAAATATTACTGACATTAAAGGTTCCGTCTTTGTCTAAAACAGCAAGCTGACAATACTGTTCAAAATCGTGCAATAAAGGATACACCTTCTTGTAAGCACCTTTCCCTAGAATCTCCTTGTACTGCAACGAACAAACACAATAGAGGGGCGGACAACGTTAAGCAACAAAATTAAGCTAATTTCTCACAAGGGCCAACCTAATATTTAATCAAACTAAAGCGAAAACAGAAACAGATAGCAAAACATTAAAAATTAAAGAATGTAAGAAAATACAGACCCGACCATAGCGACCAGTGGGGTCAATCTCGACGAACTCGACTTCGGCATCATCCGGGTCTTGATCGGACGACGATTCCTGCGGCATCCTGGTCTCTGAACGGGAAAAAAAAAAGCAGCTTCTTTTCAATATACAATATGAAGAGATCAAACTGTAGACCTGAGAATCGAATTCCAACAATATCAATTCCTGACCCTGAAAAGTAAGAGTCACCCACGAACAGGGAACATGAAAAGAGATGAAGAACCCAAATGAAGAAAAATGAAAACAAAGGTGAAAATGACGAGTAGAGAGAAATAGAGAGAGAGAGAGAGGGAGAAACAGAGAGTTTGCGAAACAGAGAAGAAGAAAAGCTTAAACGTGGAAGGTAAGCGTAGCAGCAGACGAAAATCTTGAAATATATTTATATACATTATAAATGGAGAAAAAGCCAAAATAGAGATTTACCCGAATCAGCAGAGCTGACTGTTACTTCTTCGCTCCTCAGTCACTGTTAACATTTTTTAATTAATTAATAATTAATTGAGAAAAAGAGATAAAGAAACAATTAAACAAAAAGAAATTTGTATATTAATTCTATTGTTTAAATTTTAAATCTTAAACATAATTAAAAATTGTCATTAAATTAAATTTTAATATTTTAAAAATGGTAAAATCATGTATGTTTTTACTGCAGTTCGAAATGTCAATCTAAGAAGACTTCATTAGCTGCTGTTCAAAATGACAAGGACATGATAACTGCCGGTCAAAAGTTGAAAGCCATCAGGATTGGACTGCCGATTTAGTGACAATATGAGCAACGCCTTACGGTTCAAATCACTTGTTCGTTATTCATTAGTTCTTTTTTTTTCCCCTATTCATTAGTTCTTTTCTTTCCTTATTTATTAGATAAATAAATACTCATAAAATAAAATAAACTAAACAGAGTAATAAGAACAGATCCAACTTTTCGAAGCTTTACTCATTGTTTAGAACCTAAGTCCAGGAAATCGTTGTTAAAGAGAGAATAGATGACTTACTCCTATTACTCTATTCTTACCCTATTTCATGAACATCTAATAAATAAGATCTACAAAAAATAAATGAATCATATTCATAAAACAAGATGAAAAAAAAGTAACAAAAACATACGATTGAACCTTTAAAGATAACCCGTTAAAGAGGAATAACTACAACAAGAAGGTTAAACGGGGACTTTCGTTTTTTTCTTTGTGCAATAAAGGCAACTATCTGTCCTGATCTCTTAAAAGTTTAAGCTTTTACTGTACTAAGTGCTAACATCACATGTCCACTTTCAGCCTGCGACCCAGAAAAGGTTTTGTTTCCCTGTGGCCTGTGGCCACATTACATCAGAGATTGTTATAACAGAAAAGAAAGAGTTGAGGAGGTTTGTTAATTCTAAAATGAATATGAATGAAAGCTAGAAGTTCCTAGACTCCTGGCAAGCAGCAGCTCACATGAGAAGTTTTTAAAGTATTCTCCAATGTAATTATGAGACTTTTGGACATCTTACAGGTTTCCAGATCATCAACCAACCACAAGATCCGGAACTTCAGTAAAGAATATGGTTGACTCCAAAGAGCAATAGAATAATCTCAAGAGGCAGAATTTTCTTCAGAGATGGTTATCCGTAATGATTGGAGGAAACTGCTAGTGTATTCCCTTATAATGAACACCTCAAGAGTCTACAGCAGGCATTTCAGTCTTCGTAACATAGATTAGGAAAATTTTGCCAAACCCATTGGCTCTGCAACTCCATGAACCTGAATTAGTACTTATGCACCCATCTAGTGCAGTATCCAACATACTGCGCCCAGTGTGCATAAAGGATATGATACGTTGTTATGCACTATGACATAGAAAAAGCAATGTTGTAGGGAACAAAATGGATAAACCTGGTGCCAAATATGTACTTGTACAGTTCCTCATGATGGTCGTGCTGCAATGTCTACTGACAAATCTAAGACTGATCGGAGACAGGCTGTGAATGCCAAAAAGCACCAGTGTGCATACATCTTATAATCTAAGAATCCATGATCTATATCTCAAAGATATTGAGATAAAAAGAAACATACAACTATAATTTGAAATTGCTCTCACCAATTTATCTGGCCCAACCATCTTTATATTGAAATGAAAATTTGATCCACAAATTTGTTCTGCTTATCCTTTAAATTTTTTTTCCTGGATTTAAGAAATTTTTCTTAGTAAATGACATGGCCCAACTACTTCCATAATGGCACGAACAGTTCATCTCTGTGGATGTTTCTTGCTTATCCTCAACTTTTCTTCAGCGCATTCATCTTTTCCCTAAGATAGTAAAGCTTGGCCCTTCTCACCTTCTTCTTGTCCAGCACTTTTATCTCCTTTATGTTAGGTGAGTACCTGTTTTCACAAACTACTCTTAGGGTACCACGAAGAAATTAAAAGCAAATAGAAAAGAAACAAGGACAAGGCCAATCCTTTCTGGTAACAAACTGTAAACAAAAATTATTCATAATCCCAACTGCAAGAAACTTTAGTCTGGATAATGTCCTAAATATCAATAACAAAGGGTTAGTTTGATGTCCAAATAGGAAAAAGATTAAGCACCAGGGTCAAATTACTACAAACTCTTATAGCAGATAATGGATACCCGATACGAGATAATGTTGTTGTGCCAGTATTCCAACTCCCAACCCTCTAAATTAGTGTGTAAGTTAGCACTCTCCGATTAGAGTGTTTCTGTAACTGTGAAATTTAGTTAACTGATACTATGCACATACCAACAGTTCAATCCCAAACTTCAAAAAAATGAGAAAGGGAAAAGTTAAAAGCATAGAAACTTCTCTTTATTTATTCACTTAATTTTTCTGCCAAGAGTTACCTTCTCCTTGATTTTGATTTTTGTCATTGACAAAGATGTAGTTTTCACGTAAGATCAGTGAGTATTGAATTCAGTCTCCTAGCGATCTACCAAGTTCACTCTGAAAATATTGATCTAACCCAATACAATTACAGATATAGAACTAGAAAAGATCGTTTAAACAGTCATGAATTCATAAAGCACGATATGTTGTTTTTCTTGCATGACCCATTCAATGATTCAGAACAGAAGGGAAGCTGATTTATTAAGTGGAGCATATATTTATTGTGATTTTTCTTGCAAGATCCAATCAATGATTCAGAACAGAAGAGAAGCTGATTTATTAAGTGAAGCATAGATTATCAAATCACATGCTCTTCCAAGCCACCCAGGAGAAGAAAACAGCAAGATACAGAGTGAATTTCTATATGTTAGAATTCAGTAATAGGCAGCACCACATAGGTAATACATACCAATGAAACTACAACTAGATCAAAACGAACAAGGCTGTTGAGGCTTACAGTGGATATAGAGATTCAACACCAATTCCCTTTTCCACTATCCTCCTCAATCTAAATGTAGTATTTAGGCCAGCATTACGTCTTGCTATAACAATACCTCTCACAATAGAAACGCGTCTCTTATTCTCAGGTACTTCCTGCACATCATAAAAAGGAGGAGAGGATTAGTACAAAATAACTTATAATACTTTCTTGTCACACATCTCGCAGACTGAATCAAGAAATAAGTTGTCATACCACTTTGAGTTCTACAATATAACCAGGCTTTATATCAGGAACCTCCCTGTGTGATCTTACTTCCTCCACTGCTTCCTTATCCAGAATCTGTCAGTAAAAGTAAAGATGCTAATTGTAGTGAAGAATTAAATCGTCACAGTGATGCTATCCAAAAATTACAAATATAAGGAGATGAATACGCATGCCTGCATTATGTGCTTGGCAGTTTTATCAAGTCTCTTAAATTTGATTCGAGGAGCAACATCAGTCATGGGTGTCGAACAATCTTGCAAACCTGATTCCACTGAATTCCCCTCAGTAGCGATGCTCCTAATTGGGCAATGAGGCCCGAGTGCTGCCCAGTATGATGGATCAAGGCCAGGAATTCTACTATTACTGACAGAAAACAGGAACATGTCTGTTTGATGATACAACTTCGACTGCCAAAAGATTTTCAAATCTATTAAGCTCCAGATAAAGAAACTTTCTAAACACCCAGTAGTTAAATGGCTGATCGTTTCACAAGCAATCCCCACAAGCAAAACATTCAACTTATTCTATAACCACAATTTCCATTCAAAAGAAAATTTCACAAAGTTGGTATCTTCACTAATATCCCAGCAACACATACGAATAAAATTGCCAACTGATCATTCAAATAGAACCAATCAAACTCAAGTTAAACCTAAGCGGTATCCCAATCAATATAGAACTAAAAACCCGATTAACTAAAAAATTATCCCATCAAAATAATGAAGCACGAGTTGGGAAATAGAGAAAGGTGCGCATTCAAAATGTACCGGAGGGCGAGAAGCGAACTGGGGAAATGACCGTAAAAATCGATTCTCTGAAGCAGAAATTGTATGTGGAACTGAAGGATCGGACTTTAAAACAGCCAATTCATGAACATTATTTTCGCCACCACCAGCGAAATACCCTGTACTACATTTCAATTGAGCAATACTAGAACTATTCAGGATTCGTCTCCTAATTAGGCGCCCGCACAGAGAGTGCATTTTTCCTTTAAAACAGAACCTAAAATTCGTTTCAAGAAACAGAAAAGATAGGACTGTTAACACTGTTTGGCTGACAAGAAACGAGGGAAAGGATGTAAAACGGAAAAATGATTTCTACTTTCTTACGCGCTCAGAGGGTTGGCTCCAGGGACAAATCGAAAAACCCTGCTTGCTCCGGCTGATTTGTTTTTAGTGGAATTTGGGGTTTATGATCCAAAAATATTACATTGACCATCGTGCCCCTACTCTAAGGGCCTAACATTGAGCCCATAATGTATTGGGCTAAATCAATTCCATAGTAGTGATTGCAAATTTTGTCATTATTTTAAAAAATGCAATCAAAATTATGAATCTATCAAAAAAATAAATATTATTCCCAGCCTGAAATATTGATTTTAAGGGGATCATCCTCTAGGGTAATTGAACTAATCTTGATTTAAGGGGCTTATCCTTTAAGGTAAATAAGGAGTAGATACAAGAAGTAAAACTGATAAGACAACATACTTAAAATTTAGAAGGTTCAATTAGACTATCATAAAATTAGTTAAAGATTTAATAAAATTGAATAATTTGAAATATAATTGAAGAAAATTATCATCACTCGTCGAAAAATGTAAAGTTTAATTATAAAAAAGATCGTTAAATAAAATTAATTAATTTATTTTAGTTTGCACAAATCGATTAGTTTATGAAAATCGAGTAATTAATTACTAAACTGATCAATTTTTAACAACAAGAGTTATTAAACTAAATCAAATTGATAATTTGGAAACTATGGGGTCGTTTGGTTCTACTTCAGTTTTTCTGTTGTTTTTGGTTTTTGGTTTTTGATTTCTATTTTTAGTTTCTGTTTTTTCCCTAAAAAGACGAAAACCTATTTTATTGAGATTTGTAATATAAAAACTGAAAACAAAAACATGTTTGGTTTTATTATCATGTTTATATTTTTGTAATTATACTCTTATGTGTAATAATTATAATATAATACATTATATTTTTTAATTAATTAATTATCATTATAATTAAAATTAAATATATGGAAATCAAATATTATTAAAAAATTACACATTAATTGTATATAATAAAATTACATAAATTAGAAGTAATATAATCACTCCACATTTTTCTAGTAATTTCATCTCACTTCCAAGACATACCTCGAAGTTGTACTGGAGTAATATTACACTCCACTTGAGAACTTGCATCTTCATTTTCACTTTCCCTAATTTGTTCTTCATTTTTAACATAACTTTCTAATATTTCATCGCTTTATTCACACATTCTAAAATAGTTGTGTATAACATAACAAGCAATAGTGATGTATTTTTGTTTCTTCATATCATAACTCGGCATGTTTTTAAGTATAGAGAATCTTGCTTTTAGAACGCCAAAATATGTAACATCCCGTTCCCATACTAAGGGTTAGAACCCTAAAATTCGGCACTTGTGAGATTAAAGAGAGATTAAGAAAAATAAATTTCATGCTCATGCATAATATAGCATACATACACACTTGAATAGTGATTTTTGCACATAAAAATAATTGTTTATGCACTCATTTGACATTTTTTGGGTATAATTGATCTATAAATATGATTATTTTTTAAATAAATTTCAAATGGTAGTAGAAATTTTAAATGTGACATTAAGATTTAATGACAAATGTCATGAAATATTGGGAGACAAGTGAAGTAAAAATTGAAGTTAAAAGAACTAGATATTAAAGGGGACCAATTTGAACCATAAAAAGATGACAAGTGGCAAGTGACAAGTGGCACCACACTTGCCACTCACCACTCATCCCTCACTCACTTTATTCACTCTTCATTGAAAGACCATCTTACTTTTATTTGTCTTTCACTTTATTTATCGTCCTCATCTCTTGTTATTCTCTCTCATCTTCTTCATTTCTTCTTCCACTCCAGGACACTCACTCTCACCTACCTTCATCAACATTAAATCTTGCTCTCACCTTTCATTTGCTACTTTCATTTTCTTTGTTGTTTTCACCTTGCTACTAAAAGACCCAACCCATTCCTCCATGAAAGTTGATGATCGTGGAGGGGAAAGAGTTAGGGCTTATTGGTGATTTTGAAGATCTTAAAGCTAACTCAAGTAAGTAGCATATTGTTCCTTATGATTTGTTAAATGAAACA
>JAOQMP010000007.1:27146637-27163007 GCA_027563575.1 Erythroxylum pedicellare
ATAACAGTTCCCAGTCTAAAAGTCCATGCAAATTGAGGATGTGAGTATGGAATGGGGATGAATACGAAAGATGTAGCATTGATAGAACTTGCACTTGAAGTGGTTGATGACTTTGGAGCGAGAGGCCATATGATGAGGGATGAGGATGTTAGACCAGTACTCCGCCCAGTGTGCGTCGTTCTCGTAATCATACGCTGCTGCAACCATTCTCTTCACCTTCTGCGCTTTTTCTCTCTTGTCACCCATCATCGTCATCAAAGTTATCTTCTTTGCTTTTTTTCTCTATAAATGAATGAAAACGAGAGAACTAAGGTATCTTTTGATTCCTCATATTTTCCAGAAAAAACACCAATATCTTTTGATTCCTCATATTCATCAAATCACAACTTGCTAAACTCCCATCAAGTTGATAGCTAGTAACAAAACCCGTAAAACCAAAAGTCAAGAATGCGAGGGGGAAGGTAGGAAGAGCAGAGAGAGGTAAAGGTGTACAAAAAAAATGGATCTTCACCGTCGTTGAGGCTCGGCCAACAATAATGCTAACAACCCTCCTCCGCCTCCTCTTCTCTGACCACTGTCAGAAACAACAGCGGCTTCGACCTACTGTTATGAAAACACAAACAAGCAAAGCAACCAGATAAATCGTAGAAACAATGAATAACAAGTAATGCTACAGTAACATGCATGGGTACTGTAGCATATTTAAAAAGAGTCATTTTCATTCATTTGTGCTATATTATGTAAAGACGACGATCTTCTAAAGGCCCAAAACATAAGTGGCATTGTAGATATGTGAAGAAATCGCAGAAACAAATAAAACGAATAACAAGTAGAAGCAAATATGAAAGCACACACAGACAACAAATACGTGAAACAGGATAATAGAGATATAGTACATTAACAAGCAACAGAAACAAACACAAACCTGGCAATCACCAGAAATATCGCAGCAAGGCCCTGAAGATGCTGAAGTCGGTGCAGAGTGCAAACTTGTTTTTTTGTGAAAAAACTGTTTTAGAATACACAAAAACCTGTTGTGAAATATTAGGGAAACATATTTTTTCTGTTTTCGTGAAACGGTTGTAGTTTTTTAAAATTTTTGAAAACAACATAATACAACAATAACGAACCAAAAGTCTTTAAACAGAACTTTCATTTTTTATAAAAACCACAACAAGAAATAGGAAAAAAAAACAAAAACAAACACCCCTTAAACTAAAAAAATTAACTTGTTCAAGATTTTAATGGTTGATCAAATTGGTTCAGTTTTTTAACATCAGTACAACTAAATCAATGACATTCAAGTCAAAGTATATTAAATCAATGGCATTTCAAGACTCACCAAGCTCCTTTTTGTTCCTTACACTTATACAATACCATATACTACAGAGAATTGATTCCACCACGCCTAGAGCTATGTTAATAGATAAAGTATACATTAATTGAAATTTAAACTTAAATTTAAAAAATTAACAGATAACAGATAACATTAATTAGAATTCAAGCTTAAATTTAAAAATTAAGTTTCTGAAAAAATCTAAAAAGTCAAAATTAGATCGATTTAAATTAAATTTTATTTAAAAATTTTAGACAAATCCGAACTCTCTTAACTTAAATGCTACCTCATAATTGAAGGATTCTTTTCCTGTTAAAACTTTTTCCTCAATATGCTGGAATGGATCATATTATTGATCAAACTGAAATTCTATCAATAATACAAATGAATATGTTAATATTCTTATTGGATTTTTCACTTTAATATTAGCTAAAATTTGAAATTATGGGAGAAAAACTATATGATTTGTCAACCTTTTAATAATTTAACCAAATGTACACATTTCGAGGTCTATTTTTCATTAATTTTATCACAAATATTTTTTTAGGGTTGTAATTAGTTCCAGCAATTCACTTATGAATAAATCTTTACATTATAGATTCATTTATGTATTTCTAAGAATTTATATATTCACAAATTAATGAGAAGTTTTATTGTTTTATGAAAATTTCTTAAGGATTTAGTAGTTTCGCAAAATTTCTAATTTAACTACAATCGTTTTTAGCAGCAATCTGAAACTAAAAAAATTAAACACACAAATGTAAATCAACACCGAAATTTAATAACATAGTTCGGCACATCTTGCTTACATCTGCGGGGCCCTCACCCAGCTTAATTACTTGCACTTGTGATACAACAATAGTTTTACTCAAGGCATTACAGAGCTGACTCACCCTACCCTTGACACTATTCCTCATCCTCACTACCTGTGAAAGTAAATCACACATAATAGTACGACCACCTCGTACTAATCTCGACATAGGATTTCTTAACAATGTTTAATGATAATGATATGAAATAAACAACTCAAGTGATTGAACAATAACTAACATAAACAAAGACAACACTTGAGATAAAAAGCAACTCCTCTAAATATACCACTTCATTAACAAAAGAACGAGAAGTTGTCAACCAAGAAATTTGTTGTGAACCTTTTATATAGTCACTGAAACATCCAACGCACAATAGCCACAAAACTTCTAAAATCAACAAACATTTCATCACCGAAACATTAACACAATAGAGTTGCAACAACACGACAACTTTTAAAGTTTTTTGCACAAAACCAACAACAAAGACAGTAGCTACAAAGTTACAAAAAGCTTCTAGAATTCTTTGCGCACTAATACCAAAAAAAAAAGCCACAAAATTACCCAAGACCACCCTCAATTGTCGTTTAACAATAGGAAAGAATGTAGGCCTTCAATGATTATTCTGCTAATTAAAGTTACGCAAGACCCATACACAAAACACAGCAACAATAATCACTCACAAAGACAAAACCGATGGCCCAGCCAAGTCATGCATAAATCCATAGACAAATCTTAGCTGCAAGGCCATCCAATCATCGACAACTTGAGAAAAACATATATGCAAGGATTTCACATGATCATTAAAATTCCAAGCCACATTAGAGACGTGATCAGCTACAAGGATTTCACATAATCATTAAAAATCCCAGCCATACAAGTCACATAAAAATCAGAAAAGATAGAATCATATCTTAACCCACTAAATATCAAGTTAGATTTTCAGAAGATAACCATTATCAAATCCCATCTTAAGTAGGATTTGAAACTTATCAAACTTATTTTAGAAGAGTCCCACTTAAACTCAATTAAGTCTAGTTATCACATAATGCCCAAAATTAAATAATTAAGACATTGTATCTATATATTAACAATCTCCCTCTTTTTGACATTATTTATCACATATGAGAATCTTCCCTTAAAGGAGAAAATTGGACATATAACATCAAAGTCATAACCCATATGGGAGCTCACAAAAGAACTCCCCCTTAATCAGTCGATAAGATCCATTCTCCCTCTTGGAATGAAAAAATGCCAAAAACCAAGACGAATAGTTACGCATATACCTTGAAATCTCCCTTTGAATGGAACAATCACTAAAAACAATATGATATCTCCCCCTTGGGACAAAACAATGCCAAAACGAAGAATGACTTTAATGTGATCATTTTTAGTGAATAAAGAAGCATAAGAGTCAATGAAGAATCATAAGCATGCCAAGATGACAATTTATTAGTAGTCAAAAGACTAGCCAAAGCATTATTACTTACATAAAAGCCATCCGCATATGATTGATTAAATTCAGAAACCCTAAAAATGCATTCAACAAACCATAATCAAACTTAATCAATCTCTTCACATAAACCATGTGAAATTATATTGCCCAAACTCATATAGCCCACGATATAGAGAGAAACTATAATGAAACTTGAAATATCCAAATTAGAGAAAACTCGAATCTTCCTACAGGTCTCCAACCAAACATCAACATTTTTTTTGACATAACTCTGTAAATCAAAATCCAAAATAGAATTCTTAAATCATCAAGCAGAGTCTCATGTTCACATCAAATATACTATTCAATAAGTAAGTAAAATCCAGGCACACATCAATCAACTGAACTTTTGAAAACCAATAAATAAAAACTCAAAAAGTTTAGATGTTAACTCCTTTAAACCTCCTTTTTTTTAAGAAACAACATCAAACTATACTTCAAAAATGTAAATCACATAATACTTATGCCTTTCGAAGAAATTCAAACTTGGGCTTATTTGTAACATACCACTCCCATAGAGCATACGCCTGATATACCGAAGGATATTTGAGAACATACTCTATGAAAATGGCATGTTAAGACGATTAAATCAATTCATTACAAATTTCAAACCATCGCACATATAAAAAAACATTCCAATAATCATTTTGTTCCATCTTTATTGACAAACATATGGTACACACATGATTAAGTTATTCAATCAAATGAATATAAAGTCATGCACATGTATATGTGTCATGTTTCATACATGCTCAACTGACTTTTTAGGTATGTAACTTTATACAAAGATCTTAATCCATTCCTAATCCAATCCCATTCATACTACCTTCATGTTCTTCAATATTCATTTACCCATTTAGGTTCATCTTAGCCCTAATTAACTCCAAAGACACCAAATTAGAGTGACTTATCATCATTTGCATCAATAATTGTACAAAACTAAGCTCATCATTCCAAAGCACTGCCTAAGGTCGTGGGGGACCTTCCCACGATCATGACAAAAGCTAAACATCCAGGCCACGATTGTGACTGAACCTAAAATGACCTACATTCTTCCTCACTCTTCCACGAATTCATCAACCCTAAAGACATATCAAACTCTTCCTACTTTCCACAATTCATACTTTTATATGCAACTTCAATTCATGCAAATTCAACTACCATATTAGCTACATAAATCTCATCAAAACCCTACTTATTTGGTCATTCACCACATGTAACTTTGTCAAATTCAAGAACACTTCAATAACATCCCTCTTTAATATAACCTTATCCTCATTTATACTTCAAATCTCTACTTAAACCACCCATACAATTCACAATTTTCAAGTATCAAAAGCAAAACAGAAACCCTCCATTCATTTATCAAATTCGAGCATAACTTCATCATCAATACTATATGCAATACATCCCAATTCAATTATCATGAATGTTATGCTAACATATATCACAATACATTAATAAGTCACTTGTTCAAATCAAAATCTCCTCAATCATCAATCTAATTTAGCCCACCGAACACACAAGGATGAAGCATACTCAAAGAACAAGATGAAAACATAAAAAGGTTTCAACCACAAGATGAAGACAACAAGATTTTGGAGTGACAAAGTGCATAATTTTAGTAAAATCTCAAGGTTGGAAAGGTTGTGTATGGGTGTTGATGGTGAGAAGAAGATGAAGAGAGCATGTGACCAAAAAAAAAAAAGATGGTCTTTCAAGTGTGGAAACCATGGGTGTAGGTGTGTGGTGAAGGAGTGGCCACTTGTCATACTAAGATTCAAGCCATATGTCTCACAATTTAACTACCAATTGTCAGTTGATGTTTGATCCATTTGTCACATAGTTTCCTAAGCCTTTTGTCATCCAAGTATACCACCATTTGTCACTCATTTATTCAATCCATTTGTCACTCTATTACTAATGCCACATGTCACCATTTTATAGGCCTAGTCATCCTAGATTCCTATATATCAATTTGTCTTGCCATTTGACATTTTTTCTAGATTAGGTGAACATATAACTTCATCAATCACCCAATTATAACAACAAATTCCCAATTACTAATTATAATCCATCAAAACGAAATTTAAGACATAATTAACACACAAGTACACCATAATAGGCTAAAAACTTTCATACCCCGTAATATATCAATTGAGTGAATATACTATCTTTATAATGTCTCTAAATCATGATTCATGTGTGTGCATGAATATGATGTATGCAAATGAAATGCATTTAATGTATTCTTATATGATATGACTCAATCTATAGTTAAATCCTTGGGTGTGGAAACGGGCTATTACATTATTCCTCGTCACATTAACTTTGTCGTCAGATGTCTGGTTGGTTTCTCCTTCAGAAGCATCTAACAAAACCTCTGTCTAACCAATTTCTTTAAAGTCATTCACAAATTTACCAATCTTTGCTTGTAATGCCAATCCTTTGTTCTTCTCTCGATTAGCCCTCAACAAATTCATGTCAAAGTTAGTAAGAATCCCAATTACCTTATCCAAAGACAATTTAATGATATCATGGGCTTTTTCGATGGCTGCAATTTTTCATATGAACCTCAGAGGCAACGATCTCAATGTCTTCTTAACCAGTTTCAGGTTATAGTACTTCTTCTCGAGTTAATGTTCTTGGTTTGCTATGTAACGCAGTCTCTCATGGAAGTCTCAAACGGTTTCACGCTCGTCCATCTTTAGCTCTTTAAATCTCATAGCCAACATCTCAAGTTTCGAAGCTATCATAGATTTTGATCCCTTATGTATAGTTTGCAAAGTGTCCCACTCTTCTTTGACTAATTCACAGATTGATATCATGGAAAATCAAACTTCATCAACTACACTAAAGATGGCATATAAAGATTGAGAATTTCCAAGCGCTCTCTCTTTTTTAGATCCTGTTCACTCGAGTGCATCTTTAAGCACTACTTCTCCCTTTTCATCAGTCGTCACTAGATATGTCCAACTATTTAAAACCGAGTTCTATGCTTTTGATCCTTGTGCCTGAATGAATACTCTCATCCAAGATTTCCATATAGGATAATTTGAACCATCTAACAATAGTGGCCTGATGATTGATGCCCTTTCTTTTATAGCCATACTTGCAAAACATAAATTGGCATTAACTTGTCGTACCCAATTCTGATTTGGTGATCATCTCTAATACCAATTGAAAATTTTTGAAGGATTGGTAGTTTTGCAAAATTTTTGATTTAATTGTAGTTGTTTTTAGCACCAATCTGAAACTAGAAAAATTAAACACATAAATATAAATCAACACCGAAATTTGGTAATACAATTTGACACACCTTGCCTATATCTGCAGGCTCTTTCCCAGCTTAATTAATTTCCCCTGTGAAACAACAATATTTTTACTCAAGAACAGAGTTAACTCACCCTACTCTTAACACTATCTCTTGTCCTTACTACCTATGAAAAAATCACACCTAATAGTACGATCATCTTGAACTAACCTCAACAGAGGATTTTCTCAATAATGTTTAATGATAATGATACGAAATAAACAACAAAAGTGGTTGAACAATAACTAACATAAACAAAGACAACACTTAAGATAAAAAACAACTCTCCTAAATATGTTGCTTCATCAACGAAAAAACGAGAAGTTATCAACCAAGAAATCTATTGTAAACCTTCGTTATAGTCACTGAAACATCCCATGCAAAACAACCACAAAATGTCACAAATCAATAAACGTTTCATCATGGAAACATTAACTCAGTAGAGATGCAACAACCATGAAAACTACTGAAGTTTTTGGCACAAAACCAAAAACAAAGACAGTAACTACAAAGTCACGAAAAACTTCTAGAATTTTCTAACACCAACACTAGAAAATGATAGCCATAAAACTACCCAAGACCACCCTCAATTGTCATTCAATAATAGGAAAGAATGCAGGCCATCAATGATTATTCTGTTCACTAAAGTCACGCAAAACCCACACATAAAACAAAGCAGCAATAATCACTCATATAGATAAAATCGATGATCCAACCAAGTCGTGCATAAATCCATAAACAAATCTTAGCTGTAAGGCCATCCAATCATCGACAACTTAAGGAAAACACAGCTGTAAGGATTTCATATGATCACTAAAAATCCCAGCCATACTAGACATGTTATCAGCTATAAGGATTTCACATAATTACTAAAAATCTTAGCTATATAATTCACGTAAAAATCAGCAAAGATAGAATTATATCTTAACCCACCAAATATCAAGTTAGATTTCTAGAAGATAACCATTATTAAATCTCATCTTAAGTAGGATTTGAAACTTATCAAACTTGTCCTGGAAGAGTCCCACTTAAACTAAATTAAGTCCAATTATCAAATAATGTCCAAAATTAAATAATTAAGATATTGTAGTCTATATCTTAACAATTTATTATTATAAAAAGATTAAGATTAAGAATAATAATTTTGTTTTTGATATGATAACCTAAGTAGACATCAATTAATTTAAATTGAATATTGATGCTTTATTTAAATTCAAACAAAAAGTTATATAAATCCTCAAACTTTTGAGAGCTAACAATATATTCCTCTCATATCCCAGAAAGTAGAAGTTCAACCATCCACAAATTCACTAATAATACTTTCTTTCTTTTTGTGAAATGATACGTAAGACCATATTGGACATACACAACATATGATCTTTCATTCTTTACAGCTTTGACTACTCTTTATTCATCCTCCTACACCATTAGCTGTCAAGCTTACAAGGAATCTTTACGTTCGTATGTAAAATTATATACTCCAACTGTCAGGGAGCCATGGGTCCATCCATCTCATGCATGGCTATGTAGCAGAAGCATTGGAATCAAAATTCTAACACCAAGACATCCCCAGAAAATCCAGAATCCATGTGCGTGTATAAACAAAATGTAAGAACATGAAATGACAACATTATAGCAAACACCAAACACCTTAAGATCACTCCTCTCAACTTCTAAAACTCTTCTAGATCTTTAGCCTCTCAATTGAGTATGTTTTAGCTTAATTTTGTGTGTACATAAGCGAAGAACTTATTTATATACCACCTGTCATAAAATGGGTCACGATCGTGACTTGATTAAAATGATAGCCATGTACACTTTGTATTTCATCCAATCTTTTATGCACGTGATCTTTAAGTTTTCGGTTATTTTAGGCACCTGAATTAACTCTTAATCCTAGCATATCATGAATGATTTCATATCACTTGAATTAGCTCTTAATCGAAGCAAATCATGAAGGATTTCACGATGCCAATTTACCAGAACATAAGTGAATTAACAAACAAACTCATTGATAGTTAATTATTCTACTTATGAACTTTTCCATAAACCATTACCGTGCAATGTGTTTGGAGTATGGGCTATGTTTCACCATCCTATACCCCCACCTGGTTTGGAGTATGGGCTATGTGTCAACTCCCACTAGACTTACTATGTCACATTTAGTATAAGTAATGACCCTGATAAGAGGCCATGAGTATTATCTCCTTTTATTAGGAGTGGTGAATCATTTATTGGATACCCAATTACATTCGAATACTAATAGTTGTACCCAATCACCACCCTATAAGTGACCTCGTCCTGAGGCAATAAGGAATGGTATCAAAGCATATGATCAATATCCAAGATATCCTTGAGTACCTTAAGTCTAAGGATATTTGCACCATTGCTATAATGAGATTAATAACTGACATTTGATCGATCATCCATATGATAATCTCATAGCAGTCATCCGATGTACTTACTACTCTTAGTAAACATCTACATGTTAACTCTAAACATATTATGCTTACGGTTTATGAGATCCACTGCTTGATCAAATCAAGGAGTATAACATGTGCTAGTCTATCTGGATTAACAATGTCCTATCTCATTAATCGTATGCCTAGGGATAATTTAGATACTAACATAATTGCACATGATAGAAGTCTTATTATCATGATCTCATCATGATTTCCTTCATGCTATGTTTTGTATCACGGACTTCATTATTTCGATTTAAGATCACATTGATTTATAAATAAATGAACATCAAATTAATGAAAATTGTCTTTGGCTTTATTAATCAAAATAAAGTTTGTACAAAAGTGTTAAAGGTGATTTCCTTTAGAGCACTACTCTAACAATCTTACACTACTCTAACAATCTCGCACTTGAACTAGAGCCAATTGCCTTTGTATTTAATACCATAGGCGAGTACACTAGAATCAAATCTCATTTGAGGAAATGGTTTAATCAAAAGATCAGCGATGCTCTAATATGTGCCCACTCTCTCTATCTTCACATCACCTCTATTAATGATCTCCCTGATCAGGTGATATCTCTTTAATACGTGTTTGGACCTCTAATGAGACCTTAATTCCTTGGCTTAAGCAATAGCCCAATTATTGTCATAATACAACAGAATCAAATCTATAATGCTCGAAATCACTCCAAGTTCCATAATGAACTTCTTGATCTAAACAATTTCTTTTGTCGCTTTTGCAACTGCAATGTACTTTGACTCGGTTGTTGAATATGCAGTCATCTCTTGTTTGGAACTCTTCCAACTGACTACTCCAACATTCAATGTGAACACGTAACTTGACTGGAATTTTGAGTCATCCTAGTAAGATTGAAAACTGGCATCTGTGTGCCCGCTCACTACGAGATCTCCATCTCCATATATCAAGAATACATCCTTAGTCCTTCTCAACTACTTTAGGATATTCTTGACAGCCACCCAGTGACACTCACCAGGATCCGATTGATATCTGCTCGTAACACTTAAAGCATACGATATATTAGGTCTTGTACATAACATAACATAATATACATGATTGATCAGAAGTATATGAGATCAAACTCATGTAAGTCCTCTCATCTTGCGTCTTGGGACATATATTTCGACAGTTTTATCCCATGAGCCATGGGAAGAACCCTCTCTTGGACTGCTTCATGCTAAACATGTCTAGCACTTTATCTATATATGTAGACTGTGAAAGACCTGGCAACCCCCTTGATCTATCTATATAGATCTTTATTCCTAATATATAAGTTGCTTCTCCAAGGTCTTTTATGGAGAAATTTCAGGAAAACCAAATTTTAACTGATTCCAAACTTGGGACATCATTTCCTATTAATAATATGTCATCAACATATAACACAAGGAATATGATAGCACTCCCACTAACCTTCTTATACACACAATGTTCATTCAGATTTTGTGAGAAACCAAACTCTTTAATTGTCACATCAAATTGGATGTTCCAACTCCTAGATGCTTGCTTTAATCCATAAATTGATTTATGAAACTTGCATACCTTTTTGCCATCTTTAGATATGAAGCCCTCAGGTTATATCATATACACATCCTCAGCTAGGTTTCCATTCAAGAAAGTCATCTTCACATCTATTTACCATATCTCATAATCATAATGAGCAGCAATGACTAGGAATATTCTAATGGATTTAAATATGGCTACAGGGATAAATGTCTGGTCATAGTCAACTCTTTATCTTTGACGATAACCGTTAATGACTAGCCTCGCTTTATAGGTAATCACATTACCATCCATGTCAATTTTCTTCTTGAAAATCCATTTGTACCCTATAGGTTTTAGCCCTATGGGTGGGTCAACCAAAGTTTGTACTTGGTTTTCAAACATGGAATCCATTTCAGACTTTATGGCTTGAAGCCATTTTTCAAATTCTAAACTCTTCAAAGCCTATTCATAGGTTATAGGCTCATCGTCCTCTATGAGCAATGCGTCATTATGTTCACTTACGAGAAATCTATATCTCTTTGGAACATTACATATCCTACTTGACCTACGAAGATTTTGTGTGTCAAAAGGTTCAACTATTGTCTCATCTCTATGAACATCAATCTCGAGTTTAGGCAGTTGATTTGTGTTTGTTTGAGCATCATGAACTTCAACAATTTCAACTTTGCTCTCACTGTCTTCTCTTAGAAGAAACTCTTTCCCTAAAAAGACAGCATGCTTTAAGACAAACACCTTTTACTCTAAAACATTGTAGAATTGATATCCAATTGCTTCCTTAGGATATCCTACAAATAGATATTTATTAGATTTTAGTTTAAGATTATCTGATTGAATCTGCTTCATGTAAGTTGGATAACCCCAAACTTTCATATAAGAAAGATAGGATTTTTGTTAGTCCATATCTCACATGGAATAACATCAACTATTTTTTAAGGGAGTCCGTTTATCATATAAACAGTAGTCTCAAGTGCATAACCCCAAAAGTATTTTGGTAGATCTGTTAAGCCCACCATTGACCTTACCATATCCAATAAGGTTCAGTTTCTCTTTTTATCCACACCATTGTATTGTGATGTGTAAGGTGGAGTCCACTAGGATATAATCTTGTTATCCCTGAGATAACTTAGAAACTCCTCGTTCAAGTATTCACCATCTCGATCTGGTCAAAGTATCTTGACATTTTTACCGAGTTGTTTCTCTATTTCTTGTCTAAATTGTTTGAACATTTCAAATGCTTCAAACTTGTATCTCATTAGATACACATACCCATATCGTGAATAATCATCGATAAAGGTAATGAAGTACATAAAACCACCTTTGGCATGAATGGACATCGACCCACATACATCAAAATGTATTAGGTTTAATAACCCTATTTGCACGTTCACCCTTTCCTTTAAAAGATAATTTAATCATCTTGCCTAACAAGCAAGATTCACATGTGTTATACGATTCATAATTAAATGATCATAAGCTACCACTCTTGTATAGCTTAAACATGCGTCTCTCACTTATATGGCCAAGCTGACTATACCATAAGTAAGATAATTTTAAGTTATCCTTGTTTTGTCTTTTATTATTATTGATATTTAAAATTGGATTGCATGTATCTAATATGTAAATAACATTGCACATTGTAACAGTACCATACAAAATTTCATTCAATACAATTAAACAACCATTGCTTGAAAAAGTTAAATGAAATCCCATTTTATTAAGACATGAAACAGATACAATGTTCTTTGTCACAGCATGTACATAATAGCAATTATCCAAAATTAACTTTAGCCTATTAGGAAGATACAAAACATAGGTTCCTACGGCTAATTCAACAGCTCTTGCTCCATTTTCCACACGTAGGTTCATCTCTCCCTTCTTGAGCGACCTACTATCCCTGAGGCCCTACATATCAACACATATGTGTGAGCTACATCCAGTATCTAATACCTAAATATTATGATAAGAAATCGTATTAACCTTAATGAAAAATAGCATACCTGAAGTAGACGGTGGAGCATCTAATGCCTTCTTCTGCTTCAGCAACTCCAGATAGGCTTTACAGTTCCTCTTTAATGCCCTTCCTTATTGCAATGGAAGCATATTCCCTTTGGTGTATTCTCCTTTACCTTCTTCTTGGCTACACCTTCCATTGGCTTCTTGGACTTTTTCTTCTTCTTTTAGTTTCTCTTGTGAGAACCAAAAGTAGAGTCCACTAGCATCATAGCCTTATTGTCCTTCCTGGCAGTTTGCTCAGCTATTTTGAGTAGATTAATCAGCTCAAATATCGAGGTGGATATTTGGTTCATTCGATAGTTAAGCACAAACTATGAATAACTATGGTCAAACTAGTTATAATTAAGTATATACTTAATTAATGATCTATTATGAAACCTAAACTGGCTAACCTCTCAATGTATCTATTCATCTTCAGCGTATACTACACTGGAGATGATCCCTCAGTCATCTCAGAGCGGAAGAGCAACCTCGAGGTCTTGAACCTTTCAGATTGAGCTTGCTAATCAAATACCTTGGATGGTAGACTATGTTATAAGTATCTATAGCCTCATGTTGCTTTTGCAATTCTGGTGACATAAAGGCGATCATAATATAGCTAGCCAACTCACTATCCTCCAATAGCTTATTGTAAGCTTTCTGATCCTCATAAGAGGCATCGGCAGCAGGGGGATTGGGAAGTTGCTCATCTAGGACATATCCTAGTTTCTCATATTTGAGAACAATTCTCAAATTCCATATCCAATCTAATAAGTTTGGTCCCGTGAATTTGTTGAAGTCTAGTAGAGAGCGTAAGTTCACACTAGATGAAGACATTGTGGCAATTCAATAACCTAGAGAATGAGAGAGATCATTAGAATGAACATAATTGCATATCGATAAGGACTTTAATCACATGCATTATGGGTCCCAATATTTTATCTGAATTCATAGCCCTCACTACAAATCTGAGAAAACTTTTATTCTTCCTATTGAGTCGATATCCAACATCACTAAGAATGACCTTGGGTTTGCCCAATAAGCCATCTTAGGTCAATTGGTAGGTATCAGTCATACCAATTGCATTTAGTTATGTAATTATCAATTTGTGCCATCAACTATTGATTTAACACACTCATTGGGTTATTAACTCTTAATATGTGTTGAGCAAGTTTTAAAATTTATAAAACCCTCAATAATCCACAAGTGCACGGGCCATACTTTGTAGTATTGAAGGGTTGATCCCACGAGCAAGGTACTAGCCTAATCCTAAGTGGTCTAAGGCTAAAGAAAAAAATAAAAAGAAATAAACACTACACAAGTGAACACGGAAAGTAAATACTAGAAATTGATTTAAGAATTGTAAAGCGAAAATTTCAACAAGATAGAATTAAACTGAGCAGTCACACAAGTCACAATGGAAATTCGTCAAGAGAGTTAATCAAGTTATGAGAGAGGGGATTTTACCTATCATTAATGCTAGTATAACCATTTATGTGTTTACGGGATGTCAATTCTAAGCGATCGTAGGGTTGATTACTCTTTCTCGAGTTATAACCATTAAACCCTAAATTGTAAACCTTAATCAAATTATGGAACTTGCAATTTCTCAATTCACAAATTAACCACAATTATAATTAGTTCTAAGGCTCTCTAATAAACAATTGGGTCTTGCATGGGATCTCTCTCCATGAAATTACCGACTAGATTGATTAAGTGGTCATTAGATCGCCTAAATCTCATTAATTCTATCTAATCATTTTTATCTGGCTTACCCTCTCATTTTGTTACCGAAACATGCAAATACATTAATCAATCATAACACCCAAACCAATAAATACAAAAATAACTAAATCAACATTAACTCAAAGTAAAATCCCGAAGGAGAGTTTAGAACATTATCAATAACTCGAAATCTATTTCCATACAATCCATCTCAACTTTATACACTTAAATGAAAAAGGAAATGAAGAGAAGATGGAACTTATTTTGGACAAATTAGGAAGGTAGTAGTGTCGAGATACCACTTGATTCAGGGAGCAGCGGTGTTGAGATCCATTTTTTCTTCCTCCTTCTTCCTCTTCTTCTTCTTCTCTCTCTCTCTCTTCTTTTTCTCCCTCTTTATATTTGCCAAAAGTGGCTGAATGTAAAGCTATTCTCTCTGCCTCTTTCTCTTTTTTTATATCCTATTATATTTTGGGTAACCTTAGGGCTTTTTCAAGGGTCAAAAGGTCCAAAAAATCCTTTGACCATGATAATGGGCCATTCCCTGGGCTTCTGTCACAATCATAGCCTAACATGCCACGATCGTAGGTCATTTTTTGGCCTGAATGTCTCCGAAACTCCTCAATTCTTCGATACTGACCCTGAAACACTAGCAAACACATCAAGATACCTTAAAAACATATTATTTAAGCTCAAAAGCTTGTACTAACCCATAAAACACTTAAAACACAAATAATTAGCAAACTAACACAATTCGAACCTAAACACATACTAAATGATCGAATTAGCGGCTAAATACATATCAAACTATGCTCTAAAATATGATGCAATTTACATTTATCAAATCCCCAGACTTAAACGTTTGCTTGTCCTCAAGCAAACAAAAACAATCAAACAAATCAAAAAAACGCAAAACATGCATATACAATAATGACACAATGGCTTTAACTTAGCTAAAAAAATTTAACTATAAATACTATCCTTCAAGTCATTCTAACTTATTAACAAGCAAAATCTGTGTCTAAGCACCTTGGATTAATTTTACAAACTAATCAAAATTTTAATTTTAAGTTTATTCACCCTATCATTTGCACACACACATTGATAATCATTTAGTCAAAACAAAATTATAGCTATTCCTCAATAGGTTTTCATGAAAAATCAAGCTACTAACAAGTTTGGTTGGTTTTTATTTGAAAACATTTTTTATTGATTTTTCTTTAAGGACATGAACCTAGCCTTTTTACACGAAGGTAAACATTTGTGATGAATGTCGATCCGGTTACTCAACTAAGTCTTGATGTTATTAAGCTGCTTAGTTGGAATGTCATTATAGCCTTTTTACATGAAGGCACAACATCTACAATTTGTGATATGTCTCGATTCGGTTACTCAGCTACATCACATTCTCAACTGGCCACTAGCTCTATTCATAACCCGAAGGCCAACAGAATAGTTATTTTAGTTAAAATTATACAACCTTTTTTTTCAACATAAAATTTTGCCTACCTTATTGCTTTAACTAATCATTCTTATGAAAATTTACTAATAATGTCACTTATTTGATTGACCTAAAATTATAAATGAGTATGGAAAATTCCTAGGGGTGAATCGACTAACATCGTATCCTAATTAACTAGTATATTTAGCCTTAAGTAACTTAGGTCACTAATTTCACAAGCTAATAAGTCTTCATAACCTAAAAGACCATGTT
>JAOQMP010000007.1:27182381-27195630 GCA_027563575.1 Erythroxylum pedicellare
AACATCTTATAAACATTTTTATGAAAGAAAATCATAAAAACCATTTTTCTATAATTTATAAGAATTTTTCAAAATCAATATGCATGTCAGTTACAACCCAGGAAACAATTTGCACATGTTCAATAGATCATCTAATACATGCATAAGTAGCTCTAATAGCACTGTTAGTGAGCCATGGGTCCATACATCTCATGCATGGCTATACACTGGAAGCATTGGAATCAAAATTCCATGTAACATCCTATTATCTCATGTTAAGGGTTACAACCCTAGAATAGTGTACACGAGAGATTATTGAGAAGTTAGAAAGTGTATTTCATGCTCATGCATAATATAGCATACACATACGTGAATATTGATTTTTACACATTAAAATGATTGTACATGCATTCATTGACATTTTACGGGTATAATTGATTTATAAATGTGATTATATTTAGAATTGTGGATTATATGTGTTAAAAATTGATTTGGAGAGTATATTTATTGACTTAGAATTTTTGGTGAAAATTTAGGAAAATTATGAAATTATGGGTATTTTTGGACTAGAAAAAATGTCGAGTGGCAAGATAATTAATAACTGGTAGTAAAAATAAGAGTCAAATGAAAGTGGAAATTTTTATAAATGACATTAAGATTTAATGACATATGTCATTGAAAATTAGTAGACAATTGGAGTAGAAATTGGAGGCAAATGGACTAGTTAAATAAGAGAAACCAAGTGAGACCATAGGAAGTGGAAATGTGGCAAGTGACAAGTGTCACTTGCCAAGCCATGCATCCACCATGTACGACACTCTCTCCTAAGTGAAAGACCAACTTCATTTTTATTTGTCTTCCACTTTATTCATTTGCTCTCACCTCTTGTTAATTTCTCTTCTCATCTTCTTCAATCCTCTTCATCTACGATACTTATTTCTCACCCTCTAACCTTGTTCTCACCTTTCACTTGCTACTTTCATTTTGTTATCTTCCTCATTGTCACTAAAAGACCTAAACCTATAACCTTTGATTGATGATGATCGTGTGACAATAGGAAGCTAGAGTTAAGAGTGATTTGAAGATTTTGAAGCTAAATCAAGTAAGTCATGCTTTAATCATCATGGGTAGTGTTAAATGAAACTAATATGATGAGTAATTTGAGATTGATGACTTGATCATGAAATTATATGTGTGAATCGTGAGTGATGAAATTTGTATATCAATGTCTTGTTTTTGTATATGTGATGATTAATGAATCATAAGTTGTTGTAGAGATGTGATTATGTCCCATTTTTGTGTTATTAGTGAAGGTAGTAAATTGATGAATGAATGGATATTTTCATGTTCTGTTTTTGATGTATAAAAACATGGATCATTGGTTATTTTAGAAAGAGATTGGATTGAGTATTGAAGTTAAAGAAAAGGCAAGTGTAGCGTCTTGAAAAGAGAAGAACTAGGATGAAAGCTTAAAGATAAAGTGATAATGGTGTTTAAAGTGTGCTAGAATATGTTATTTGTATCATTTCCACTAGATATACATTGTATTTTAGCCATGAATTGATATGTAGATATCTAAATAGGACAATTTTTAATTTGGATTAAATTAGAGAAATATGGCTACATTTTTCATGAAGACATCAAATTCAAATTCTGTCTTTAAGAGTTTCAAATTTTAACTTGAAGTTGAGTACTGGGTGTAGTTGTAGTTTGAGAACAGTAGATAGTATTATGATGTCTTGAGATGAGATAAATTAAGGTGATAGTTAGGGATGAAATGAAAGCGAAAAATGAAGTAGAATATGTGCAGAAAATTTATAATGAAAGTGTATAAGAATATGTTTTATTTTGGTGTTTACGATCAAGCATAGATTTTGATTTGTGTGTGGATGGTATTGAACTGAAACTGAGGTATAAATGAAGAAGTTATCAACTTGAAATGATAAATTTTGAAAATAAATTATTTGACATTTACGAATGAGATATATTATGGAAACAGGATAGGATTTCATGAATGATGAGATTTAGTTGAAAATGATGAATCAAATGAGTTGAGGCTTGAGAGTTTAATGCAATCAATTTGGTAGTTGAATTAATATAAAATTATATTGCATTAAAAGAGATGAATTCTGGAAAATTTGGAGTGAAATTGATGTTAGAATATATGTAGAAATCATCAGAAATGTTTTTAAGTGAATTATGCTTCTCATATATCCATTAGACAGACTTCAGGTCTGCTGGGCGGACCTTCTCGGGTCTCCCAACTTCCCAGGTCCGTTCATGTCCATTTGGAGGGACGTATGTCTGCTAGGCAGACATTCTCGAGATATTTACATAAATGTGTAATTTTTAGTCTTTAGATGACAAAATCTCTCTTCGGGGTCTTCACAAAAGTTGTAGAACTCAAAGTCCTCTTTGAAAGCATTCTAAAATAACATTAATCTGACATCCACAGCAAAAGTTATCCCTTTTGTCCAAAAACTATGCATATATATAAATATTGACTTATTAATGTTTTCCTATGAGGTATTTAGGCTTAAATGTGATCTTAAATGAGCCTAGTTGATGTTCAATTGAGCGATTAAAGTTAGGAAAGTGTATTAGGTGTTAAGGACTGATTTAAAGATGACGTTAATTGGTTATGAGATGCGTATTAAGGAAATGTACCTGGGATTGTCATTGAACATGTATTATACATATTCCTTATACACATTTATGCATAAATGAGTACGTATATAATTGTGCAAAGTTGTGATGTGTGTAAATGTGTATGTATTGCATGATTTAGAAGAGCAATTAGAGTTACAACATCCAAACATTGCCGGGACTTCGAGGCAATAGGTATCTGGAGCAAATTGTGAATAACCTAAAAGGTCTCACTTGAATAATTGTTTGTTTAAATTCTGTATTGAATTATTTTGTGAATGTGATTGTGTTGATTTTGGACATTGAATGTCCAAGGCATTTGATGCATGAATAAGATATTAGAAGTGTTCCTTGCAAGTGAATTTGACGAAATAAATGATACTCAATATTTTTGTTGAATGCTAGACCAAGGTCCGATCATAAATGTGAATGTGAATGCGTAAAGTGAAGTAAAGTGGCTGATTGAAAATATGTGAATGTGATGCATTTCAATACATGAATGCATGATAACATAAGGATGTTGTGATCGGAATAGCCACCAGAAAAAGAGCTTAAAGCTCAAAATGTGATAAGAGTCTTTAACTCAATTGTAATTGTACCCAGTATCCACTAAGGGATATGGGAAAATACCTGAACAAGCCCGATATTCACAAGGGATATGGGCCAGTAAAAAGGCACTCAGTCACAACAAAGTTATAAATAAAAATGAGTCTCATAAGCATTGCATATACATTTAATATGTATGTTTTGAATGATTGAAATGTATTGTTAAATTGTGTTGAATGAGAATGTGAAGATTGTGAACAAAGTGTTATGTGATGCTACATGATGATAAATGAAATGATGTAAATTATGTGATTGTATGTGTTATATGATTTGAGTGAATCATCGAGGATGGTTAACTCACTGAGTTCGCAAAACTTACCAAAATTATAATGTTGACATTTTAGATTAAGGAGTAACGACATAGCTTCTAAGACAATTTAGAAGAGAACTAGCACTGATTTTGGATAGAAGACATCGTTCAAAGGTCGATCAACTAAGACAGAAGGATTTAGATAAAATTTGCGTATAATTCCTCACGTATGTAGCGTGTTAGATATACAGAGATGTAAACTCTAATTAGTTTTTGTTATTGTAGTAATATGGGTGTTGTTGTAAAGCTACAATGTACATATTGTTTAAGAAATGAAATGAGGAATTTGGGGATTTTAATTATTGTATCTTTCTTTATGATGCCTTATAAGAGAATATAACTGCTCTAACATGCCATTATTATAGGTTATGTACTGAAATGTCCTCAGGCTTTTCTAGTATATACTCTATGGTAGTGAGGTGTTACATTCCATCATCGTGACATCCTTAGAAAATCTAGAATCCATGTGCATGTATAAACAAAATGTAAGAACGTGAAATTACAATATATATACCTTGCAAATGCTCCTCCTTTCTTGAGTCTTCTACTTGTTTGGATTGTAGCAAACACCAAACACCTCAAGATCACTCCTCTCAACCTTCAAACCTCTTCTAGAGCCTTAGCCTCTCAATTGAGTGTGTTTTAGCATAATTTCGACCTGTCATACAATGGGTTAAGATCGTGACCTATAGGTCACGATTATGATTTGCTTAAAATGATAGTCATGCACACTTTGTATTTCATCCAATCTTTTATGCATGTGACCCTTAAGTTTTCAATTATTTTAGGAACTTGAATTAACTCTTAATCCGAGCATATTATGAATGATTTCATGTCACTTGAATTAACTCTTAATCGAAGAAAATCATAAATGGTTTCATGATGCTAATTTACCGGAACGTAAGTAAATTAACATACGAACTCTTCGATAGTTAATTATTTGACTTACGAACTTTTTCATAGACAATTATCGTGCAATTCATCCCTTCACCATCCTATATCCCACTTGGTTTGGAGTATGGGCTATGTGTCAACTCCTGATAGACTGACTATGTCACATTTAGTCCAAGTGATGTTAGTTCTTGTCTTAGAGATCTCATTACTCTATGTGTCATTGAAGACCCTCTTCCTAATACATAACTGCTCTGGTCAGAGAGTCCCAAGTAATGACCCCGACAAAAGGTCATGAGTATCATCTCCTTCTATCATGAGTGGTGAATCCTTTATTAGATACCTAATTACCTTCGAATACCAATAGTTGTACCCAATTACCACGCTATGAGCAACCTCGTCTTGAGGCAACAAGGAATGGTGTCAAAGCACTGGATCAGTATCTCAGATATCCTTGAGTACCTCTATCCAAGATATCCTTGAGTACCTCAAGTCTAAGGATATTTGCATCATTGCTATGATGAGATTAATAACTGACATTTGATAGATCATCCATATGATAATCTCATAGTGGGTCATCCGATGTACTTACTACTCTTAGTAAGCACTTACATGTTAACTCTCAACATCTCATGTTTACAGTTTTATGAGATCTACTGCTTGATCAAATCAAGGAGTATAACATGTGCTAGTCTATCCGGATTAACATTACATGTCTTATTAATTCTATGACTAGGGATAATTTAGATACTCACATAATTGTACATGATAAAAAAACTCATTATTATGATTTCTTTCATGCTATGTTTTGTACCATAGACTTCATTAGTTCGATTAAAGATCGATATCAATTTATAAATAAATGAAGAACAAATTAATAAAAATTGTCTTTCACTTTATTAATCAAAATAAATTTTGTACAAAAGTGTTAAAAAGTGATTACCTTTATAGCAATATCATAAGAAAACTCCGGTGAAAGTTTGAGCTTCTCTACTTTTAATCGTGCATGGGAATGAGTAATTGAAGTTGTAGAGTGTATGAAAAGAAAACGCCAAGGCAAAAATTATAATACAAGTCGAGAAACAGGTTTGAAAGAATTTCAGATCCAGGTCAGAGGAGTTCAGACTCAAGAGAAATTGAATATTACTGACTCTCACTGCCTCACTCACTGCCATCCATTTGCCACCTTGAAAATATTTCTTTATGTCCGTTAATGCTGCCAG
The DNA here is from genome assembly GCA_027563575.1 of Erythroxylum pedicellare. Lineage (NCBI taxonomy): Eukaryota > Viridiplantae > Streptophyta > Magnoliopsida > Malpighiales > Erythroxylaceae > Erythroxylum > Erythroxylum pedicellare. The sequence continues at coordinate 27,188,037 of JAOQMP010000007.1, forward strand.
TAACACTCTCTGGCAACATCTATGGTTCTGTTCTATATAGCTTGTTCGTCAGTAAAATCTGGCAGTTCCCCTATCCAATACAATCCCTTGTCTTCCATTTTTCATAGTTCAGTTTCTGCAACTCACTCTCGTCTTTTTCACTCAGTCCCAACCCAAGCATCTTCTTTCCGTAAATTAGGCCAGATCCCTTTTTAGTTTCCGTTGAATAGTGACCAAATTTTCTAGTTAAACATGCACGACTACCAATTTGGAATTCCTGCTTGCTTTACATCTGGTGAGAAGTTAGCTGATGATCCTGGTACGATAACCAGGTCAGGACAGAGTGCGTTCATGTCTGTTTATCGTACAAAGGTTGCTGATCAGTGTCGTTTGATCACCATAACTTGGTTCAAGAATCTGTTAATCCATGGCCTATCCGTATCAATAGAAGGAGCTGAAGGAGGGAGCCAATACAACTGCAAAGTGGATCTAAAGCCTTGGTATTTTTGGAGGAAACAAGGGTCCAAGCGAGTCATGGTGGATGATAAAGCTGTGGATATTTTCTGGGACCTCAAAGCTGCAAAATTTAATGGCGAAACTGAGCCTGTATCTGATTTCTACGTTGCTGTTGTTTGCGATGAAGAGGTTGTGCTAATTATTGGCGATCTAAAGAAAGATGCATACAGGAAATCAGGGTGTAGACCGGCTCTCATCGATCCTATTCTGATCTCAAGAAAAGAGCATATATTTGGAAAGAAGAACTTTTCCACAAGAATAAAGTTTCACGAGAAAGGTAGACTTCATCACATCTCGATTGAGTGCAATAACAGAAATGGTTGTGGGAATACAAATAGCTCCAATTCGACAAATGGGACTGACCCAGAAATGGAGATAAGAATTGATGGACACCTGGTGATTCATGTGAAGCATCTTCAATGGAAGTTCAGAGGTAACCAGTCCATAAATCTTCACAAATTAAGAATCGAGGTGTGCTGGGACGTCCACGACTGGCTGTTTAGTCCAGGTTTAAGGCATGGTCTGTTCATCTTTAAGCCAATAATTTCATTTTCGCCACTATCACCATCATCTTCATCACCTCCGTTATCTTCCTCCACATCTACACCAATGTCTTCTCAGACGGGAAGTTCAGGTTCATTAGAGGGATGTAATGCTGGTGGGTCATCAGATTTCTGTTTGTTTCTCTATGCTTGGAAGGTTGAATGACAAGCAAGATAATGGCACCAATGTTCTATCATCATCAAAACCACCCATAAGAATAAGGTTGTACAAGGCAAAATGGGTCTTCCACTATCAATGATATGGGCCAGATTAGGGTGGTGAGGATACAGAGTGCGTTGGGAGAAGAAGTGTGGGGACAAAAGAGAGCTAAGGAGTTAAGTCACAGCTGGGGTTTGACGCAAGTGGCATGATTGGACAAAGACAGATAGTAACACATACATGCTCAATAATTTCATATGCAGACACATCTCCCCATCTAACTTTGTACAAGTTTCTCATTTGTCTTCTGTTTCTTGGTAAGAGTACACAACTACAAATGTAGATGTAACTCTTCATTAAATTTTATATTGCCCTATATTTAGCTGAATATCTGTATCAGGCAACAGGAAGATGAAGTATGTGTTGATAGGTGAGTAGGAATTTAGGCAGCCGCCTTTGTTGCAAGGACTTGCTTTATGCACTTCACATGGCAGAGACAAGCAATAAACTCTATAAAGCTTGAGATATTAACACGTGTGCAAACCCATTTTCATCTTCTTGAGTGTTTTTCTTTTGGAAGTTCTTTTTTGCTCAATGACTTACTTTTCTTAATGAATAAGAAGATTTTTATTCCAGTAACTAAATAAAAAATACAATATAATTACACAAAAAAGAGTCGAATGTTTGGATCATGTCCTTAGAACATTCTGCTTGGCTGTTGGGAATCCATTCTTGGAATGGAAGAAAGTTTCTGCAGCTGCATCACGCTCAAGTTTTATAGTGTATGGAAATCTACAGTTAAAAAACAAAAAAGAGAACCTTATAGTCGGTCTTCTCATTTTGAACCAAAACCAAAAATCTTTGCCAGGAAGAACTTGTTCTTTCCCTTAGAGGCATCAGGGGCTGCTTGAACTGGTACTGCTGTGGGGGCTGATGCAGAAGTTTGTTTAGCTGCAGAAGCTTAAAAGTTGTCAGGAACAGTTTTAGAGTCCAAAAGTTAAATTTCCATAACCACGTAAAACATTGGAAGGTAAAGATTGCCTGATTTCGTTGCATCCCTCTTGACTGTTCCTACTTTTTCATGGGAATTCTTGTCTGGATTGTGTCTGCCATCCTCATGAGGAGAGGTAGAAATTGAGCTTCTTTCTGTAACTCTGTTCTCCATCTGTCCTATGCTTTCTCTTTTGCCTGCAGTAATCATAGTCTAATTAAACTTATGCACAATCATGGTTAAGCAAGAAGGGTTGGTAAAAAAGTCCAGACCGGCCTAAATTAAAAAAATATTTCAAATGTCAAATTCAGAAAAAAGGACAGTCTAAACTTAATATTTTAGCTCGAACTCTAAAAGAAACCTGTAATCAAATTGAGCTAGGGGTATTTAAAAAATTTTGGGCCTGGCCTACTAAGTAGTAAATATAGACAAACCAGAATGGTACAAGTAATGTAATAAGTTTTCTTTATACTATATAAAACTACAATGCAATGCGGTGGCAGAATTTTGATTAGATGCAAGATTGCCTACTAGCACTTGGAGGTCTTCCATAATTTCGGCGCAAAGCTTCAAAGAAGGAACTGTCTCTTCGATCTTTCACCACTGATGGAGAGAAGAAAAGAAAAGTGAAGGTCCGGTCAGGAAACAGAGAACTAAAATCAAATTTATCTCATTTTGTGTTGAAGAGAGTGAAAAAGAAACATACATTGTTCGAAAAGAGCTGTCCTATAGTTTGGGGCCAAGCCAACTAGCAGCAATTGAACCGCTTCTGAATCTCTTGTCGTAGGCTTATTTGATGCACCCAAGTTATGCGTATCTAACAGGATTCCTGAGAGCTGCAAAACAAGAACCCGTTGGGAGTAGATTGATTGCAGTTGAGTTGTTGATGCAAAGACTGCCTGCAGCTTACCAGAAGTTTTTTCAGCTCTGGTGTTTGAAGCAAATCGTAGGCATCTTCACAGTAATTGTCTGTAAGAGTAGTGCACATAGATCCAGCCTGCAAAGCCATTAAGCTTAAAAGTTGACTATGTTTTGAAAATGGTACAAGCTATCCCATAAATGACAATATATTCAATCTTGATATCTCCTGAACATGTACTGACCTCTCCATTGTTTTTGAGGATATCTTGCCCTACCACAAGGACGGTCAAACGTCCAGTTATCAGCAAACTCTCCAAATCCACCTGACACCAATTGGTAGTTCAGAAATTAGCGACTTTTTAAAAAATTGTGCAGTTAAAAAAACAAATGGCATATCATACGCCGAAGTACCTCATCAGCAAAGAGCAAGGAGGTAGCATCGAGGCCGACATGGTGGAATAGCCAAGCAGCTTGCCTTTGTTTCCACATTTTGGATCTTCTTATATTCATCACAGGCAAAACAACAGAATCCTCTTCGTCTCCCTCACTCTTTCCTTTTTTCTTACTGAATTTGTTGTTCAACCACCATGCATAGCATATTGCTGCCACCATTGAGCTAGTACCTGCATTAATCCCATTGATCAACATTTGAAACCCGAAACAAGATAAGAGTAATGGCAACATAGTATTAAATGTACTCAACTGTTTGAAGGACCAGGAAGGATGATTTTGGCCTTGGTTTGGATCTCATTATTCATTATGCTTCCGATCTTTGTTCTTTGCTCCTTAAGGAAGGAATTAAGACTGAGGTGTGTTTGGCCATCTCCTTCCTTTTGCCACCCATTTGCATTAGACTTTGGTGCAATTTTTTCCATTGAACACGTTGACTTCGATATGGATCTCCTGTGAGCCGACTCGACCAAGTTTTTCGGTGGAGAGAGCAACTGGTTATCTGCAGCTGACTTGAAACTTCTACGTGGAGGTACTGGAATTCCCTGAGAGGTAGGGGAGGACTGAGTCTCGGTTTGGAAGCGGGATTTACGGTGGATTGACGACCGTGGCGGCAGAGGTGGCGCCGTCGGTTCATGGAAGAGGTTGTTTCCTTGGCAGGGGTTGGTGGGATCAGGTGGAAGTGTGGGATTGGAGGGGTTAAGAACATCGGAGACCCAGTTCTGAACCTGTGACACTGGAAATGCTTCCGAGGGAGACTTGGTCTTCACGTCTGATGAATTACTTCGACTGTGATTCACAGTTCTTGTTAGTATTTCTTCACTGAATCCATCCAGAGCTCTGTTTCTGTAGATACAAAAACATAAAGTTTAGCTTAAACTTTCAGAAGTCAAACCATCCCTTACGGTATTACATTACAGACTATCTGCAACTGAAACCGCAGCTTTAACCAACGTAATAAATTCCAATAAGAACATACCTTCTTGCAGACCTGGAGAGATGGTCTTTTATCTCTATAGAGGATGTTGAAAGTCTACCCGGAATCCCACCGTTGAATCTCGGTGATCCAGCGAGTCTAGCCGGAGTCATATCTGCTCGTGCAGGAGAAGAGGCCACCATGCGCCTGGCCTCATTGAGCCACTCCTGAGTCAACCTGCTGTTGTTACTCCTCGTACTTTGATCAAAAGATTCTTCATAACCATCTAAAGCATGGCCAGTCAAGTTATACGCTTTCGCATCAGAATTCAATGCTCCAAAGAACATGTCATTCATGAAATCTGTGAGGTCTGGCGCATGGTCGGTTCTCAAGCTTCGTCTTGGCTCTGTTAACTTTTTTTGCTGTAGGAAAGAGCTTTCTCTTGATGAAACCCTGTTAAGCCTCATCTCCATCATGGTTCCCTGCAGGAAGAGATAGGAACAAAGAAGCTTGGTTTTGGTTGAGAGCTCAAGGTCGTTTTGCTATGGTAATTGTTGTTTCTTTTTTATCTTTTCGCCAATATAAACCATGAGACAAGGACATCTAACATTGAGAACATCAACAAATCCAATTGAACGCAGGACGGCATTTTGGTGCTTTTGGTGTCTCCAATGTAACATACCCTTGTGTCATTTGTGTTTTTATTTTCACCCAAACTATATTTTATAATTTTATAAACTTGATGTCATAATGAAAAAAAAAAATCATCTTCTTTATAAATAATCAAAACTATAATTCACAAGCAAAATAAGCATAACTTTATAAATCATTCAAATATAACATTCTAAAGATTATCTATTGGAAATGAAATAACACAAGACAAGTGTTTGAGCTTTAACTTCTTATCTTTATATATAATTTAACTAATCGAAGCTCATAGTTTATTTTTCATAATAAATCACGAAATCATATTCAAGATGATAAGATATTGAATTAAGAAGTTCTAATTTGTTAAAATTTACCTTGTTTGTGAGTTTTCATATCCTTTTCTATAAAACATAATCATATCCTTTAAATAACTAAGAAATAAGAATTATCATAAAATCTATGGATTTGATCCGTCAAAGTTCTCCCTACCAACTAATTTGGCACATTTTACTCAAGGATTTACAGCAAATGGTTTTGTAAAGTTTCTCAAAAGCTAATTAAGATTAAGGGATGTCACGATGCTGATCATGGCGGGGCGTTCAAGGAAAAGCAGCACTGGAATATAATTATTCAGGACAAAGACCATTGATTGCTTTTAGGAAGATAATTTTTAAACTAAAAAATCATCGTCTGTCCATCTTCGTTAGAATTTTCATGTCTCTTAAAACGGTGAATCCAACTTATAATTTTAGTTGAAAAGAACAAGAACGATCGTAGCTGTTGGTTTGTACATATATACATGTTTGGCTCTTTCCTAAATCGCTGCTCCTGAAACCACATAGCAAAGTTCACATACGGTTTCTATGATGGTGGGTGGTAAAGAATGTGAGACTTGATCACAAGAACAACCGCATATGAAACAGAAGACTGAGAATAAGATAAAGTTTCTTTCTGGCGAGATTTAGTTAGTAAAGTCAACTAAAAAAATTATAAGTTGTGTCGCAATATCATTTACAAGTTTATATTTAAAATAAAGACAATAAGATCATTAAAAGTTGGCATTGAAATCAATCATTAGTCCTAATTGAAGTACATTTATAAAAGGAGGAAGTATAATTTTTGGTAATTTCTTTCTAGTTTAGAAACCATTCAAAAATTAACACAAGATAAAAGAAATAAATAATTGTTCCATTACAAAACGAAAACAACAACAGCAATTCAAAAAAAATTCCACTAATATATGAGATTCGGAGAGATACAATAATACATAATTTTATCCTTAATTAATAAAGCACTAATTAAAATTTAAAATGTGATGTTAAAATGTTAGAATTTTTAATATCTTGTTAATAATAACTTAATGTCTAATTCTAAACGTTTCTAAAGTAATTTGCCTCATCGTATTAGTATTTTTATTTCTTGCTTGTTATGTGTATTATTTTTATTACATAAGTATTTTTATTATTTAATAAATATAAAAAAAACCTAATTTTAGATTCATGTACTTATTGTACATTTATTATGCTTCTTCTCCCCGTCGCCTATACTGGATCTTCTCCCACTTTTGTATCTCCACTCCCTTATATCTTATTTTTTTATGTTTTCTGGTGAAATTCTAACATTCAAGTGAACAAATTTATATATGGATTGGGAACGTAATGAGAATGCAGAACGTGGCTTGGAATGGTAGTTAGAGGAGTTCAAAGGAACTTCCAATTATCAGACAAAGAAAAACGGTTACTGGAGAGATGTTGGCAAAGTTTTTTCATCACAACAATCTTTTAAAAATTGGACCAGACATTAAACCGATCAAAGAAAAAATTAAAAGATTTAACCAGTAATAAACTGCTATAAAACTAGTATATAATAGATAAGAAGTAAATTTTATAAGAATAAGTAAAAATAAAATATTTTATTAAAATAAAAAATACACTAATGTCTATCATTATATAATGAACTAATAATACATAAATATGAGTCTAACATAAAACTTAAAATAACAATAAAAATTAAAATTGTATTTACGAAGGAGATTGTGTCTCATCATCGTCAAAAGTTTCAAATTCTCTAAAAATATCTAAAGAATCGTAAAGTACGCTTTCATTCAAAGTATTTGCGTCAACTTCTTCTACTACATTCAAATAAATTACAAATTAGTAACTCAATTGTAAATTGGTAATACATTATACTTTTAAATGAAATATAATCAAAATAAATGATATAAATTGACCATAAGTAGATATTCTTAATTCATTCATTGTGATAAATGCATTTTTTTTCATAAATTACTTTTTCAAGTTTATTATAATCAAGATTAGGTGACGGCTCTTCTTCTTTATCATAAAAAGTAAATCAATGAATTAGAGGTTATTCTAAACTTATTAGCTTATATTACAGTAAAAAAAAGTAATTAACATTAAAAAGTAAAATATATAGCTTAATTCACAAGTTTTTATATGAGTAATTATATATATATAATTTTCTTTGACTTAATTTTAAAAAAAATAAAATTCATTGCAAATACTAAAAGA
>JAOQMP010000007.1:27202577-27214561 GCA_027563575.1 Erythroxylum pedicellare
TGTATGGATTAGCATGATGATTTGGATTTGTTGCTTCCGCTGCAAGTAACGATTTCTTAAAAGTTTTGAAATCTACCATTTCTCCAAATATAGCATGCTTTTTTTTCCCGATCCAACAATTGGGCTATAAACTCCTAAACTAGTTAGAATTAGGCTTATTTTTAGCATTAAATAGGCTTGTAACCTTTTCCTTTTGGGGTTAAGACATAGGTAAGGGTACAAATACCTTATTTTATCCTTGTAAACTTAGATTAGTTAATTAATAAAATTTAGAAGTATTCTCTTCAAGAAAGGCGTGTTCTTCTTGTTGTTTCTAAGGATTGCATCACTTATTAAGGTAATCACTTATGGCATGTTCAATTCTTTTTTTTTCTTTGAGTTTGGGTCTCAATTTCGTATAATTTGGGATTGAACTAACATGTTCTTAGATTAAAATGATTGGAGTTTTGATTCAATAGGATTAGGGGATTTCAAGAACCTTATTTTCTTAAAGTTTTTGTATCAGGATTTGAAGTCATGAATTTTAATTTTGCATGAATAATTTGTATGCTATCTGATTAAATTTACTTGCTGGAAAATAAATTGATTAAGTTAAGTAGCAACAACTAATTAAAATTGAAGCTTGTATGCAAGTTTTAATTAGTTGGATCAAGATATAGGTTAATTTTATGCATGCTAGCTTTCTCGAAAATTAACTTAGGTTCGACAGATTGATCTCAATACTCTTGTTATTGTCTTGTTCATGCTAGTTTTGGATTAATGCATTAACAAGAAGTTGTCCTTGTCGTGTCTTAGAGGTTCATAAATCTAAGATAGATATTATCTTGTCCTTACCTTACCCTTTCTTTATAAGGGATGTTCGATCTTTTCTTGGACATGCAAGTTTCTATCACAGGTTTATCAAGGATTTTAGCAAGGTAGCCGTGCCCCTATGTAAGTCGCTAGCCAAGTATGTCGAATTTATCTTCTCCCAAGAGTGCAAGGATGCGATTGACTTATTAAAAAACAAGTTGACAACGGTACCCATCATGTAACCCCCTAACTGGGAGCTTCCATTTGAGAATATGTGTGATGCTAGTGACTATGAGGTTGGAGTTGTCCTTGGGTAGCGTATAGGGAAATCTTTGCATGTGATTGCTTATGCTTCGAGGACGTTAGATGAGGCTCAGTGCAATTACCATAGAACTAAGAAGGAATTGTTTGTTGTTGTGTTTACTCTTGAAAAGTTTTGGTCAAACTTATTTGGAACAAAAGTTGTTGTTTTCACTAATCATGTAGCTCTTAGGTATCTCTTGAAGAAAAAGGAATCTAAGTCGCAACTTATCAGATGGGTTTTTCTTCTACAAGAGTTTGACCTTGAGATTAAGGATAAGAAGGGAGTTGAGAACATTGCTACTATTCACTTGAGCTGGCTCAATGCCAAAGTAGTTCATGTCGTTCCTATCAAGGAGACCTCTCCTAATGAACAGTTGTATGTCATCCTCCATGCTGCTCCTCAGCCATGGTATACTGATTTGGTTAACTTTTTGGTTACTAATGAATACCCTCAGGTATGTCTAAATCCTTAAGAGATAAATTTCGTCCTGATGTTAAATATTATTATTGGGATAAACCATATTTATGGAAGTTCTGTGCTGATCAAGTTATTAGGAGATGTGTGCCACAAGATGAGTTTAATTCCATACTTGCTTTTTGTCATACTTACTCTTGTGGTGATCATTTTGGTTCCAAGTGTACATCTTATAAGGTGCTTGAGTGTGGTTTCTTTTGGCCTTCATTATTTAAAGATACATTCCACTTTTGTAAATCATGTTAAAGATGTCAAAGAAGTGGTAACATAACTTAAAGAGATTAGATGCCACAAACTACTTTGATTTCTAGTGAGATATTTGATGTTTGGGGTATTGATTTTATGGGTCCTTTTCCCTCTTCTTATGGCTATCTTTATATCTTGCTTGTTGTGGATTATGTATCTAAATAGATTGAGGCTACTCCTACGAGAAATGATGATGCTGAGGTTATTGTTGGATTTGTTAAGGCTAACATCTTTAAGAGGTTTGGCTTTCCCAAAGCAATAGTTAGTGATAAGGGGACCCACTTTTCCAACCAATCCTTTAAGGCCATGTTGAAGAAGGACCACGTTTTTTAATGAACTAACACAACATACCATCCTCAAACAAATAGCCAAGCTGAAGTTTCTAATCATGAGATCGAGTTTATCTTAGAAAGACAGTGCAACCTAATTGAAAGGATTAGAGTTTTAGATTCAAAGATGCATTGTGGGCTTATAGATGGTTTATGGGAAAGCTTGTCATCTTCCAGCAGAACTTGAGCATAAACTATTTTGGGCCATTAAGTAATATAACTAGAACTATGATGAGGCTAGAAATTTTAGGAAATTGCAATTGCAAGAGTTAGAGGAGATAAGGAATGGTGCCTATGAGAACACGAGGATTTACAAGGAGAAGTCAAAGGCAATCCAGGACAAGATGATTAGTAGGAAGGAGTTTTATGTGGGTCAGAAAGTTCTTCTCTACCAATCACGCCTTCGTCTTCCCAGGTAAACTTTGATCTCGTTGGATTGGACCTTTTATTGTTACACGAGTTTTTTATTATGGTGTAGTTGAGGTTGAAAGCATGGATACAAGCAAGAGATTTATAGTCAATAGCCGCAGGTTGAAGCCTTTCCTTAAAGGTTTTCAATATGCCTTAGAGGTGGTTTATTCATGTTTTCTCTCTTTTCTTTGAACATGAATCTCTCTTCTTCTCTTTCTCTCTCCTATGTTCTCTCTTTCTCTCTAAATAGAACCTTAGTTTTATTTTCTCTTCTTCTTCTTATACCCAAATTCTACATTATGTTTTCTATGATGATTTTTAACTTTGTTTTAATTAAAATCATGAGCTAAATTCTCTTTTCCAATTGCTAGGCAATAAATTGATTAAATTTACTTGCTAGACAATAAATTGATTAGGTTAAGTAGCAACAACTAATTAAAATTGAAGCTTATATATAGGTTTTAATTAGTTGGATTAAGACATAGGTTAATTTTATGCATGCTCGCTTTCTTAAAAATTAACTTAGGCTCGGCAGGCTTGATTTTGATCTTAATGCTCGTGTTATTATTTTGTTCGTGCTAGTTTTGAATTAATGCATTAACAAGAAGTCGTTACGTATCATGCTTGTTTTGAATGTATCCATCTTTGTTTGATGAACCTTAATTTTCCAATCTAAGAAATAATTCATTTTCAATAATTAAAAACAACCTAGGGATTTAATGAAAACGTTTACAATTATTCTTTAATTAATCTAAACTTTTTACTTAAATTTTCGTAGTAATTTTCGGCTTTATTTTAATTTTCTGAACTTAAATCACATCTTCTTCTTTCTCTTCTTATTTGCTTTTAATGCAAGAAAACAAATCCCCCAAACTTGTCCTATTGTATCACATAATGTAGCATTAGTTCATGCATAACATTCATACATACATTGCTTGAAAGTAAAAAAAGCTTCCATGTGTAACACCCCACTCCCGCAAGACACGTACCCGACATCCTGAGGGATATCCCAGTCCGTGCCCCATGAGAGTGGCATGCTATAGCACTCAATCATTCAAATTTCAATACAATTTTTTTTTAAATCACAAACATAAAGTGCATAAACCAATAACCAAATCGGGCCCACTTTAATTCATAAACATTTTCAATCATTAAAAATTTCAATAGTCATTTGGGCCCGTTATAAACACAAAATACTTGTCAAATTTTCATTACATTGCAAAAACTATATATAAACATTTTTCATTTGGAAATTTATTTCAAAATAGAAATATTTGAATACACAAGATACAAAAATTGCAGAAGACTTAATTTGATACAAAATATAAAAAATACTAATGCAGACGCCAATTGATTACGACCTCTATCTTTTACTTGCATGTCGTAGGTATACGCCCATTTGTCTAACGGGGTACTTTTCAAGCCTGAAAAATAATTGCAAATTTTGCTTGAATTTTGTGAACTCAATGAAGTAACTATCATTGATGATTCACTTAATTTATGCAACACACCATTTCATATAACATGTAATTCACAATTTTGCATAATAGATCATGTATCACACTTTTACTCCAATATAAGAAATTTTGGCATTTCAATCAATCAAACATACTTGATATAAATGCATATGAAATGCTCATGAGGTACTTTCCAATTAGTACGTTATAGCCACCATACGCTAAACTCTTAGCTGCATCTAGTGAACTGAAATTGAAATTCGTGTTGACATTGAAGGTTGAAAATTGTAGGTTAAACCGTGTTAGGCTCCTCGAGTTCGGAATATAGGCAAGAAGAAGAAAATGCCTCATAAGGGCAAAGACATTATGGTAGACTATGTTATGGGTTTACAGGTAGCCTGAGAGGCGTCTATGAGAAACTTAGACATTGCTGATGATGAAGTGCAGGAAGTGAGTGCGAAGTGTTATCCTTTGACGAAACAGACCAATATGTAAAGTACTGCGGGAGATGACAAGGAAGTGAACATGGCTTCGGGAGTAAGCAAAGATGGAGCAATACAGCAAGGCAAGATTCAAGGCAATGTGGAGGCGAAGAAAAGTTATCAGTTGATAATGAAAGCAGCGAATGAATCCAATGTTGGTGTCTGTGGGTAGGAATAAGCGAGGGGAAACAGGGAAGGTAAGTTACTGATTAAAACAAAAAAAAAATGTGGCTACTGGGGTGTTGCGTATTAAAGAGTTGGGGGATGAGGATGCATCCACAACTAATAAGGATACAAATGGGGAGAATGTAACCACAGACGCATCAGACTCAGAGGCTGAGGAATCTACCCCGAAGGTGCTCGATAGAATGCCATAACCAACTTCAGACAAGAATGATAAAGGCAACACTAAACCTTCCTATGTCAGTCTATTCAGGAACAATAGAGAGATGAAACATGGAATGCAGCTAGACTTTGTCCAAGTAGATGAGGAAGTTACCATGGAGGAAGAGGATATAACAGAAATTGAGCAAGCATAGGGATACTGCCTTGTGGGTCGCTTCACATAGAGGTTTTTAAGGATGAAGGTTCTTGAAGGGCAAATAGTGAAATGGAATGTACAGTGTAAGATTCTGCCTCATGCTTAGAGTTGAATGATTTTCCAATTTGATACAGAAGAGGACTGAGCCAATGTATTGGCAGGAGGTTCGTATGTAGTGTATGGGAGAACTCTACTACTAAAGAAACTTTCCCAAGGTTTTGCATTTGACTACAAAAACTTCATGGAAGTTCCCATTTGGTTGCAGCTTCCTAATGTACCTTTGAAGCTATAGAATGAAAGGGGGTTGTCAAAGCTTGCTTCCTAAATTGGAAAGCCTTTGTGCATAGATAAGATTACTAGTATGAAGTTAGGAATTGGATATGCAAGATTATTGGTGGAAGTTGATGTGTCCAAAAGTCCTATGACAAGTTTTGAGGTAAAACTACCTAAGGGCAACAGATATACTCAAATGGTGATATTTGAGACCTTTCCAAGTTGTTGTTGTCACTTTAGGAAATTGGCCACAACCCTTTTAACTGTAAAGGGAAAATCAAGAAGAAGCAGACGAAGGAGACTACTAATATAGGTGTTACTAAACTGGTTGAACATGACAGTGATCTGAATCAACCTAACCTGGATAAGGGGGAAGCCAGATAGGTACAATCATGTAACCATGCTGAAGATGCTCAGGATGAAAATCCTGAAAAGGAAGGAGAACAACAACTGCAAAATGAAGTAGGTGCAGAAGGAATAAGGGGTAGGGAGAAAATGACAGAAAGGAGAGGACCAGTTTTCCAACCTCGGATGGAAAACACAAGAATGAATCAGGGAGAATGACATGAAATGCAAAATCACATAAGGATCAACAAAGGAAAGACAGTAATTCAGAATAAAACAGTAAATGTGAGGAGGAACCTGTAAAGGCTAGAAGGTAGCAATAGACTGGCAGTAAGAAGCAATACTGAAACTCAAAAGGAGGCTGGAGGGGTGGACCTCCTTAACCTGAAAAATGAAGGTATTTTACTGGAATGTCCAAGGCCTAAATAAGGCCTTGAGACAATACCACTATAATAGTGGTGTTGTCAACCTTCTTAGACAACACCACTATAATTTTGCTTATTTACTTGAAACTAAGTTATCCATTGATAGTTTGAATAAAATGATGAAAAATAGATTTGGAGGTTAGGATTGCTTCCATAACTTTGGTTCTATTGCTGGTGGCAGAATGTGTAAAATATGGAATTTCAATTTCTATAAGTATCAGATTTTGGAGGTAGGAGACCAAGACATTCATGCTGAAATTCAGTGATGTACACCACAACTCTCCTTTATAATATGATTTGTATATGGTCTTTATAGTGTTACAAGAAGAAGGGAGCTTTGGCAGAAACTCCAGGAAATGAATGTGGAATCAGTAAGGCCTTGGATCATTATGGGTGATTTTAATTGTGTCTGTGTAGCAACGGAAAGGCTAGGTTGTCAGCCACCCTCAGCTTACCTACTTAAGGACTTATTGGACTTCAAATTGGCTTTGGGGCTGGAGGATGCTCCAAGAAGGGGGGAGTATTACACTTGGAACAAAAATCAGTTATAGGCAAAACTTGAAAGGGTCTTACTAAATCAAGCATGGGACACTCTAGGTTATAATTGCTTAGCACAATTCTTGGAAATGAAGGTAGAATCCAATCACTGCCCTGTTTTAGTGGACATCACCTGAATGGAACAACTAGGTAAGAAACCCTTCAAGTTCTTCAACATGTGGCTGAAACATCCATAGATACAGGAAATTATAGACAGTAAATGGGACAATGCAGTAGAGGGGACAACCCAGTATATCCTGTGTAGGAAACTTAAAGAGTGAAAATACCCTTTGAAATTAATAAACTCCAAAGCGTATGGGAATATCTTTAGCAAAGTCAAGAAAGCACAAGAGGATTTTCAAACAGCCTATAAGGCTTCCCTTAATAGGCCTGATAATATTGTGTTGAACCAAGATGTGAAGACTAAAAGGAAGTATGCAGAATTCCTACTAGATGCAGAAAGGAATTTTTATCAACAAAAAGCTAAGTGCTTACATCTCATTAAGGCTGATAAAAATACCAAATACTTCTATGTAGTCACTAAGAAAAGAGGAAAACAGTACACTATTTCCCACATCATTAGGGAAGATGGAATTGTTACCTCATTGATGGCAGAAGTAATAAGTTTCTTTCTAAGCTATTACCAAGGTCATCTAGGAACAGTATCTCCTCTGCACAGGCTTGATTTGGATGTTGTAAGTAATGGACTTGTCCTGGATAAGCAGACACAAGAATCAATGGTTGCACCAATCAATGAGGAGGAGAACAGAAGGGTCATGTTTGACATAGGAAATGACAAAGCCCCAAGTCCAGATGGATACACTTCAGCCTTCTTTAAACAACAATGGCAAAGAGTCAGGCCAGAGGTAATTTCAGTTGTACAGGAGTTATTTATCACTTGAAAATTGCTGAAGCAAATCAACCACACCATCATCACTCTTATCCCTAAAACCAAGGTTGCACCGAAGGTAACTTACTTCAGACCCATTACTTGCCTGAATGTGGTTTACAGGATGATCACCAAAATTCTGAATAAGCGTATGGTAAAAGTTGTGGGGAGAATTATTGATCCAACTTAGGTTGCCTTTGTTTTAGGGAGAAATATCGTTAACAATGTGTTCTTCGTCCAATAACTTGTTAGGGGTTATACAAGGAAGAGGATATCATCAAGATGCATGATAAAAATAGATCTAACAAAAGCCTCTAATACGGTTGCATGGAGATTAATTAAGCATATGATGAGAGGGTTGGGGTTCCCTACAAAATTTACATGGTGGGTTATAGAGTGTGTGCAGATCGCTTCATACTCCATCTTAATAAATGGCTCACTGTATGGGATGTTTTAAGGCTGAAGAGGACTAAAACAAGGTGATCCGATGTCACCCACTTTATTCCTACATAGGCTGGAATATTTTTTAAGGTTGTTAAAGAATCGAACAACAAATCCTCAATTTCACTTCCATCCGAAGTGCAAAAACCTAGGTATTACACACTTTGCTTTTGTAGATGACCTTATGCTATTTTCTATAGGGGATCAAGCCTCTACAGGAATATTAGTAGATGTGTTGGAGGATTTGAACAGGGTGGTAAGGATGAAGGTGAATGTGTTAAAGTCCAGCTTATACCTAGCAGGGGTGAGAGGGAGATTATAAGGTAGATGGTGGAGTACCCTTTATGCGATTTTCCTGTCCGATATTTGGGGGGACCTTAGGCACCTATGAAGGTTTCGGCGGCCCAGTTTTCAGTGCTTATTGAATCTGTTGAAGCTTATCTTAACTCATAGAAGGGTTAGTCCCTTTCATATGCGGACGGAATTGAGCTCATAAATTCTATTATTCAAGGGGTACTCTCCTTTTGGCTATAAGCATTTCCTATACCGACAACCATTTTGAAGAGGCTGTAGACTATTCTTATGGGAAGGGAGGCACTTTAGAGTGGCATAGGATAATATATGCTCTCTAAAAGATGAAGGTGGTCTAGGTTTGAAAATTTGCAAGCAATGGAACTCGACATTGTTAGCTAAAGTACTATGGAACATTCATGCTAAAGGAGATTCATTATGGGTAAGCTAGATACATGAAATGTATTTGAAGGACATATTAATATGGGATTGGGAACCCCATAAGCGTGACTCACCTTTGTTGAAAAAAATGGTATGGATTTAGGAAAATTTGGTGGACCGAAGGGAAGTAGTCCATGGCATGCAGAAGATATGTGTAAATGGCAACCCTTCATCATAGAAAATTTATGAACTATTGAGAGTTAAACATATAAGAAGACCATGGATGGCTTTTATATGGAAGCAATATATACCTAAAAATTTCTCCTTTATTGCATGGCTTAGTCTTCGGAATAGACTACCAATGAAGGATAATTTACAATTCTTGGAGATAGATAGAAGATGTGGTTTCTGTAATGTTGAAGTAGAAACTGTTGATTATTTATTTTTCAAGTATGCCATTACAGGTGAACTACGGAATGCTATCTGGGCATGGCTAAGATTGACCTGAACCATGTCCACACTCTCTAGTGCCATAAAATGGATTTGGAAAAACTACATCGGAGCACGTATTAGAAGCAAAGCTGTTAGACTTGCATTTATATGCACCATATACGTGGTATGGAAGACAAGGAACACCATACAGCTAGAGTCTGCTTCTGTGACGAGCTTAAATGTAGTTTTCAAAATTAAAATAGTAATGTATAGAATCTTATATAGATTGTACCCCACGAATCTTATTACATTTTGAATCTTCGATTGTACGATGGATCTTGATGTAATTTTGCTTATAGCCTCTTTTCGGATGTATTGGGAGAAATGATGTATATTTTGGTTGATGCATCGGAGGTAATGAAAATTTTAATGTACTTTTGTTTATAGCCTCTTTTTGAGTGTATTAGGGAACTTGATGTATTTTTATTTATAGTTTTTCTTTGGATGTATTGGAGAAGTGGTTCTAATTGATGTAGGTTTTTGGATTACACAGTGAATCGGGGTATGCCCTAAAGATCTGTGTACATATGATTTTGTGCAATATACTATTTACCTTGCATAAAAAAATAAAAGCAAAATGTGGAATTGTTAAGGATTCCATAGAAGTTACCAATCTGTGGAGACTAACGAACAAAGGTCTGGTATTGTTCTAGACAACTAAGAACAAATGTGCTCACTATGTTGACAAAAATAAGATGATCTTTATGTAAAGGAAGCAATCCCTATATTAAAGATACTTAATCAGTAGAGACTCTGTGGAATGTATCCACCAATGATCTTCCTAATGGAAATGAATTGGTTTCCACCAATAAATAAGCAATAATTTTATTGGTGCTTGAAATCCTTATCAATCACAATGGTTATAATAACAAAATAAAACAAGATCCTCCTAGTATGCAATAGACACTAAAGTGTGCTTATCTCCTCTACCAAAGAAGGGTGACTAAATACAATTTATCAAATACATCCACACAAACTCAAAATGACCATACATATACACCAAAAGAAAACCTACAATAGAATGATGAACAAAATCTTACCCACATATTGGTGTGCTCCACTTCAAATGACAAAGTGTTAGCAAGTGTAATTTTTAGTTTTGAAGTTTTAGATCAACAAATTGAATACTTTAAAAGAGTATATATAACACAAGAGATTAGAATAAAGAATAAATCCTTTTTAGTTGGTGCTCTTATAGATAAAGTTATCGAATCATCCAAAATAAAGTGAGC
Source organism: Erythroxylum pedicellare (assembly GCA_027563575.1). Classification (NCBI taxonomy): domain Eukaryota; kingdom Viridiplantae; phylum Streptophyta; class Magnoliopsida; order Malpighiales; family Erythroxylaceae; genus Erythroxylum; species Erythroxylum pedicellare. The sequence goes on from JAOQMP010000007.1 coordinate 27,212,920, forward strand.
ATACTTAAATTCTATATAAATAATTCTTATTTGTTACCTGTTATGAAACTAAACTGAGCATACTTCAATTCTACAAATAACAATCCTTATTTGCTATATGTTAAGAAACCTTGAATAGCAATAAACTGGACATGATCGAATTCTGTACAAAAAATCCTCGAATTATATACAAAAATGGATTGACAATATAATCAGAAATTCACTCCAAAACCAATTCATCAACTCTCGAATTTTTTGAAATGAAATGGAGTTTTAACTGTTATAGAAAATTAATTAATGATGAAGCATACAACTCCATGAAGCAACTGCCTTATGCTTATCTCCTTATCTATTATCTCTTGAATAATGCATAACAAATTGGAACTCTATAGAAGACATAACTCCTTTTCGTCGAAGAGGAACTAAACCAATAAAAGAAACACCCAATTTTCTATTATTTTCTCCACCTTCATAAAAATGGACAATTAAAAATAGGAAAAAAGACAACTTCCTCATACCTAGGAAGCTCTCCATCTCCAATCAGAGAGTGAGACTACTCCTTGTCCTTAAATTGAACTCTATAAAGGATGTAACTCCTTCTCATCGCAGAGGAACTAAACTAACAAAAGAAACATCCAATTTTCTGTTCTTTTCTCCCCTTGCACTAAAATGGACAACCAAAAAATAGGGGAAAAATAACTTCCTCATACCCAAGACTTGCTCCATCTCTAGTCAGAGCTCCTCATCCCCAAATTGGTCATTAGACTTCAATTAGTTGGATTGTCTGTCGAGAATGGCTTCTTTTTCTTGTGGGTTTATAAGGATTCTAGATTTTGGTGCAAGTTTTACGAGAGATTTTCACTTGAGCGAGAAAAAATGGAGTTTTAAAAGAAGAAAATAATTAGGTGAAACACAAAGAGGAACACAGGAACATTAAGTTCGTAAAAGATAAAGTATATTGACTGACTGATCAGATTGGATCGTTGACTGTCCGCTTCTTTGATAAACTAGTCGATTTTTATATATAATGGTTATTAAATAAAACTAAACCAAATAAGTGGCCAATTTAAACTATTTTGGTTGAACCGACTGGTCCAGTCCGATTTTTAATTAGACAAATAGCTTAGCAACTTTATGTCAAACATGTCATGACCCCTTTGTTGGGTTCCATGTAAAATGAAACCTTAGCAGTAGCATGCATTCTATACAAATATTTATGTACAAAATACATGCATATAAAGACCATATATATATGAAGTAAGCAGCGGAAGTTTAACCAAAACTATAAAAATACCTCCAGCCATTGCCTCTCCATTGAAGAGCTGAAAGTGTCTGTGGAGTTTGGAGCTTCTATCCTCTTCCTTAGCCAAGCGATGGTGTCAGATGATGCTTAGGTGAAGATAAGGACCAAACAAGTTGAATTTAAATCCACTAAAACCTACTCAAGTCTCTGGCCATCACAAAGACAAAGAGTTGGGTAGATGGGCAACACCATATAGTGGATAGGGTTAAAGCCTTTAAATGGACCATACAAAATAATTATTAGGATAAAAACTTACATTCTCCCACTTGGTCCATTTAATCCAACACCACATATAACAAGAAATCAAATATATGAATTATAGTGATAGGTCCTCTTATAGTGAGTAGTATCTTCCATGAA
>JAOQMP010000007.1:27228810-27245029 GCA_027563575.1 Erythroxylum pedicellare
TTTATAACATTGTACCACAAGTCCAATTCCTTAGAACTCATGGCTTGCGAAAACGTTTCAAGATCATTTTCGGCTCCAACATTGTAATCTGACTCTTGTAGATACACTATGTAATCACTAGGTATCGCTAACCCTAGTGGATCTCCTTAATGTTGTATTGTTATCTTCACGAGGAACTTGTTGCTCAACAATTTCTGGTTGTTCCTCATTTACAACTTGATCTATTGGATTAATGTTAACAGCTCGTGGAACTTCAGTAATTGGTTGTCCCACACTCGTTTGACTTTGAGGGGTGTGAATGACAATCAATTGATCGCTTGAACCAGAGGGTTGAGCTTCATAATGGCCAGTTTCAGAACCTATGTCCGGAAAATGACCACTCCCACTGATCAAGTCATTCTCAAGAAATTTTGCAATTCTTGATTCCACAATTCAAGTGCTGTGAGATGGACAATAGAACCTATACCCTTTAGACCTTTCAGCATATCCAATGAAATACCCACTAACGGTCCTTGGGTCTAGTTTCTTCTCCTGTGAGTTGTAAATTCTCACTTCAGACAGGCATCCCCAAACGCATATATGCCTCAGACTCAGTTTCCAACCCTTAAATAAATCAAAAGGCGTCTTCGAGATAGCCTTGGTTGGAACCCGATTTAATATATACACAGTCGTCTTTAGAGCTTCTGTCTATAGGAATTGAGGAAGATTTGTGTTACTCCTCATACTTCTCACCATGTTCATTAAGGTTTGGTTTCTTCTTTCTGCCACACCATTCTGATCCGGAGAACCAGGCATGGTGTACTAGGCAACAATCCTATGTTCTTGAAGAAACATTGCAAAAGGACCAGGTGCTTATTCACTTTCAGTGTATCTACCATAGTACTCTCCACCTCTATTTGACCTCATGAATTTAACCAGTTTTTTACATTGATTCTCCACTTCAGCCTTAAAAATTTTAAAGGCACCCAAAGTTTGATCCTTAGAGTGAAGCAAGTAGAGATACATAAATCGCGAATAGTCGTCTATGAAGGTGATAAAATATTTCTAGATTATTTGCATAAAATATTAATACCCAAAATGATTTTATAATTAAAATCATAACATCATAGGGTAGGTCTGAATTAACCTAATTTATTACTAATATTAAAACAAAATTAATATTAATAAAAAATTTATTAAAAAACAAAAAATCCATCATCTTCACGACTCGGCTGGAACCAGTCGGAGCCCTGACTGGTTTTGGCGCACAGAAGACGCCAAAAGTTGCGGGAAGACCGGCGGTAGGACGAGGAGGGCCAAGCGACACGCATAAGACGTAGCAAACCAGACCATGCAACTCTCCATAAATGGCAATGTCGAAGCCTCCGTACGGCCATCATCGTCCCTTCCTCCCTACACGATTTTGTCACCGTCGAGCACTCCATGGATGACAACAGCACCAGTTTAACGTCTCAAGGAGGTCCAAATGTCGAAAAAAAGTCAACAACCTCAAACATAGCTATATACGGTAGAAACTCAACCCAAAACAGAGTATAACAGAGACAATATTTTGGTGGTTTCTAAGGCAAGACAGAGGTAGTAGATGGCTCTGATACCAAATGTAAAATGAAACCTTAGCAGTAGCATGCATTCCATACAAATATTTATGTACAAAATACATGCATATAAAGACCATATATACGTGAAGTAAGCAGCGGAAGTTTAACCAAAACTATAAAAATACCTCCAGCCATTGCCTCTCCATCGAAGAGCTGAAAGTGTCTGTGGAGTTTGGAGCTTTTATCCTCTTCCTTAGCCAAGCGGTGCTGTCAGATGATGCTGAGGTGAAGATAAGGACCAAACAAGCTGAATTTAAATCCACTAAAACCTACTCAAGTCTTTGGCCATCACAAAGACAAAGAATTTGGTGGATGGGCAACACCATATAGTGGGTCGGGTTAAAGCCTTTAAATGGACCATACAAAATAATTATTAGGATAAAAACTTACATTCCAAATATGTTGATTTTGGGGTATGTTGCTTTTTGGGTGTGGATTTCTAATATAAGTTTTTGAGTTGGGTGTGTTTTTGTCTTTGTCGCACATGATCACTGCTAACGACAAACTTTCTGGAGGTTGAGAAGAATGTCATCTCTTGGCACTTGCTTGGAGAGTTGATGCTTCCAGGATTGAATTGAAGCGAGATTCTGTGGTTATCATGTCTAATCATTCCGTGTTTCCTTGTGGAGGAGATCCAGTCTATATAGCGGAGGGGGAGAAGAAGTAAAATACATGTATAACAGGAAAAAAGTTCTAATTTAATTTTTTCATATTTACTAAATAGTAAAATAATTACATAAAAAAAGAGTATGAACTAAACATTAAGTTATTATCATAATAAATTAAAAATAAAATATTTAAACACTATTTTTTAAAATTCAAAGTAGTATTATAAAATTATTGAATAAATTTTAGAATTTTCTTTTTACAGTTAACTCTGTAACACTTAATGTATCAATTAACAAGTTCATGATACATGCTAGAGGATTGGATCCAGGCGTGATTAGTATGATTATTTGTTTGTAAATAATTGTATTATTGTAAAAATGATAAAGTTCATAAATTCAAATTAATATATTAACCAAAACACCACCATCGCGTCTACGTACGTACTTAGGCTCGGGAATCACTGCAACATTTTTAATCACCTCAAGGCTAGGTGATCACCATTCAGTCTGCACGTTGAGTATTCCTGGTAAGATTGCTTCATTTTCATCTTAAAATTCATTTCTTCTCAATTGTCCCTGTTGCATGTCTCACCAAACACAATCTGTTGCTAAATCTTTCGAGTTTGATATCTTCATCAGCTGCTTTCCTTGACATGGCAAGTATCCACCTACTTCTCTGTCATCGTATATAATTTAACCTCGCAATTGGTTAGCACATGCATGACCTAAGGTTAATTTGTAGTTTAGATATTATGATGTTTCTTGGACTTCTTATCTCCACTTGCTATATCCGATCTGAGTCCCATGTCTCTGATCCTTAACTGGCTCCTGGAAGATCTCTGCCTTCTGGCTCCTGGAAGATCTCTCCCTCCCTTGTCCTTTCTATAGTTTTGCAGTGAAGGAATTAATCCTCAGCAATTGTGGGATTTCAGCCATTAGCACCCTTATTTACCCTTAATTGTTCTTTGATCCACGGCATCAGTTCTGTCAACACCATGTTGATATCTTTATCTGATACTTCAAAATACCTGTTGTTCCTTTCCTTTCACATTTTGTATGCTATTATTTTATACTCAATCGTATCTTCTTTAGATGCATTCATTAAAGAGCCTAACCAATCTATAAACTCAAAACAGTTAATTAGTCCTTGTCAATTTGACAACACTCCAACACTTGTCTCCGTATCACCCGATAGTATGTTTATTTGTTGGTGCCACTAATGTCATTCCTATTAATAATCCCAGACGGTAATTAAAGGGTTTTATACAATTTGTTAATTAAAAAGCTTTTCTAACAACCATTGCTGATAAGTTTTGTCATTTATCAAATAATTTATTTAAAACACTTGGTTTTATTTGACATTTGGATTAGACTCTCACTTTTTATACTCTGGAAAGCTCTCAGCTTGGAAGAAAGTCCAAATTTTCTATGTAAATATCTTGCAGATATCAACCACAAGGGTTGACTAAACAAAACCCATCTTGGCTAGTTAAGGCTTTTTACTAAAATAAACAGATATTTCATCGCATGGCTGAATCCTCATCCCAAGAGTGCGGCGACTTCGTTTCCTGTCCTCTCTTCGAGTGCGATAGGGAACAAAAACAAAACCTTTTAAAACCTGCAACTTAGTAAGTACAGCCTCAGGTCAACGAAATGGCTAGGGAAGACGTGTTGTGGTATTCCGTACCAATTCATCCCCCGAGTTTTTAACTCATAAATTGACTGACCCCATCCTTTCTGTGCATTTAAGAGCCAAATCCTCTTATTGAAAATCCAAGTTTTTTTTAGCTTACTCGCTTGTATGTATCTATATATAGGTAGCATAGTTGGGACAAAGCACGTACTTCATTGACTGCCTCTCCCTCTTGTCTTCTGATCAGTTTTTGCGAGTGCAAGAAAGTGTTCAATCATGGAACCGACCCGTCTTCTATTGGTTTCAACTGTTTTAACTTTCTTAGTTTCTTCTTGCTATGGATCCGTTCTCCTCTCCTCTCTGAAAAGCACTCTCATAGTCAACGCTTCACCAAAACCAGGACAAGGTAACACCAACCCCATCTATGATCTTTCTTCACTTAAGACCAGTACTTTTGAATTTGAATTAACAGGTTTTGAACCTAATCAATAGAATAAAAGGTTACTCAGCACTACTTTTCACATACATATCCTCGTTTCTGCATATTTGCTTGGAGAAAGATCAGATTTTTTGCCTCAGTTACATGTCAAGGTCATATATTTTCCCTTTTCTTGAACTGGTTTATGTCAAATCTGCAGTTTTAGAAGCTGGAGTGGACAAGATCACAGTGACCTGGGGCCTGAACCAGAGCATCCCAGCTGGGGTCGACTCGACCTACAAGACAATCAAGGTGAAGTTGTGCTACGCGCCTGTTAGCCAAGTGGACCGCGCCTGGAGGAAGACCGTGGACGACCTCCACAAGGATAAGACATGCCAGTTCAATATCGTCACTAGGCCGTACAACTCGGCCAACAAGACTTTACAAAGCTTTGAATGGATTGTCGAGCGTGACGTCCCAACGGCCACGTACTTCATACGCGCCTACGCATACGACTCCGAGGGTCTCGAGGTGACTTTTGGGCAGACGACAGATGCTAAAAAGGCCACTAACCTTTTCGAGATCAATGCAATCACTGGACGCCACTTGTCACTCGACATTGCTTCAATTTGTTTCAGTGCTTTCTCTGTTCTGGCTTTATTTGGTTTCTTCTTTATTGAGAAAAGGAAGGCAAAGGGCAGTCAAGGGAAGTGAAAAAAGACACACGTTTAAGTTGTGTTCTGCTGTATCTTGTATTAGACTTATCGGTGTTTAACAGCCTAGCAGGCTTCTTGTGTTACCTTTGTTTGTTGCTTATAGAAAGTGAAAGGAGAAATCCTTTAGTTACAGGAGATGTAATGCAATGATTATCTTCCTTAAAACAATCTCAGTTTATTTCTTATGTACCCAAAAAAAAAAAAAAGTCATTGCAATCTTTTAAATTTGTTCAAAAGTCAGAGGATTCACATTTGAGGCTATCTGGTTGACTTTTAAATTTAGATCCATTGACTTTTAAAGTTAGGATCAGTGATTGAGATCATTTTAAGATATCTACCCACTTAAACAAATAATAGGCCTATCTACCCACTTAAACAAATAATAGGCCTATCACCAACTTGAGTAACACTGTAAAAGGGAGGATACGGAATATTGGATAATAAACTGAAGAAAATGAGCACAAATTAACATATACTTCTTTTTGTCGATACTATACAACACCTACCATGCGGAATTTCGCATGTTGGAAAAAGCTAACTCTTTGATATGAAAACTCTCAGGGGAAGCTTTTGCATGCTAATTGAATAGAACTTCAAGTAGTAACATCACAGCGTATACAATCTGGCGGCTCAGTATTCATACACTATCTAACACTTTGTTTCCCAGACAAAGCTGCACGACAATCAGATGATATTCATATGCATACTGCACATTTAGTTCCACATCTCTCTCAGTGAAACAAGGGCGCTTAACTGACCTTTTTCGAAGTTGACATTTCCATAAATCTCATGCGCAATTGTGCTTTCTATGCTTGTGATGAAGAAAATGTTCATACCTCTATGTTAAATAATGGTTACTCATATAAAGGTACTCTACATGTCTACCTAAGGATGAAAGACCATGCTTGTGTTCTTCATTCTACCCGCACCAACAAGAATCAATCTGTCATCATAAACATCAATGTATCCAAATGCATCTGTGCCTGGTGGGCACTCAAGTGATGCTTCACAGGATCTATTCCACGAGAATCACTTGAATGCCCACCTTTATGATCATGCCCAGATAGGCAAGCCTTAACGCAATCATACTGATGTATCACATTCATCATAATTCCACAGGAGCGCTTCTCGGCATGACAGACCAGGGTCTAAAGGCAGACGACAACATACAATTACTTTCTCCTTTAACTCTGTTGCTTCCCGAAGAACGTTATCTAACCATTCCATTTGTTTTCTCCCAACAGCCCCATTGAACATAAGGAACCTCCTTTCAAGATCCGTTAGTCCCCGTGGGCTATTCTTATCCAAATTTGGGTTCTTTTTTCTTAGAAACTCTACGGCTTGCAATGTATTAGGATTATCAGGAGGCCATCTAATGACGCTAATGTCATAGCCATCCAGCACAATGATTCTGTATCCTGGAGAAGGTAAGAAGTCATAGTATGCATGCCCAGCAAGACTTTCGATCTTCAATAATGGGAGCAACTTATCACGTGGAAGATCGTACAGGCGGTGATTACCATTCATGTGATAGACAGGACCATTGAATTTATCAAATTCGGCCACTAGTTTCTTGACAGTATTTAGTGATTGGTCCTTGGGACAAAATCCATCAACAATATCGTCGAAATTGATCGCGAACTTATGCTTCTGTTCGCTGTTCCATGTTTCTATTGCCCTTTGCAATACGCTAAAGCTATGTCGATAATAGCGGGGAACACCAAGAAATGAGCGACCATCAGGAATACCAGCATATTGAACATCAGAGATAACCCCAAAGCAAAACAGTGGCAGTTTCCCGTGTGTCAAACATATATCCTAACAAACAAATGATAGCCTAATATTGTCAAACAAATGAAACTGAATAAATTCCTTCAAAACAACATAGAGATGGATGAAAGACAGGTTCATTTATTGCTAATGAAGCCACATTCTTGCACCTAGATGGAGTAAGCAATCATCATGATGATGATTGTGATGCACATAATGCATCCATGGCAAATTAATATCAATTGAAAACGAAGTCTGCAATTAATGATCTAGCTAGCAGCCCCCTGAAAAGCACTTATCCAAGGTAGTAGTTCCTTCCATCAATTTCAGCGACCATCGAGGAAGGGGGAATTCTGTTTAGTTGTATTCAGTAGTTTGGGGTGTGGGCATCTGAAGTTGAGGAAGTAAAGGTTAGTGCAATCACTTTGAAGCTCAAATGATCACATCAGGTATAGAATTTTAAGAACCTAGAACTTTAAAGCTCATTTCAGTGATTCACCAACTCGGTAAACCAGAAAAACCACAATCAAGCAACTAACATAGGGAAAACTAATCAATTCCCAAACAGCGGACTTTACAGTGGTACCTAGTATTCATCTTCCATTCCCTGATTTTACACTTACTTGCACATGTAACAATGTCCAAACAAAATGTTACCAATCAGAGAAATGGGTACTGGAGAAGAACGTTTTTTAGCAAATAATGTCGATGAATGGAATCAAAACAAAAGGTAAACACAGAGATAACATCCAGTGAGTTGCAGAGACAACTACCAACGAAACAGGAATATGAGAAATTAGATACAGAAAATCAATCGTCGACCAAAAGAAGACTGACAGGAGATGAAGGAGCATACAATTTTTTAACGTTGAAAGTGGTCTCTGCTTAGTGGAGGATACTACAAATTCGGAGTTGCCGAAATGATCAAATACGGAAGTTTGTAACGAAACGCCTAGATAGGAAAATATTTTTCTTTTAATATTGTTTTTTATAAAGTAAATCTAAACGCCATATAGAAAATGACTTTCCTGTGGAGCTAAAACTATTGAGCTCCTGTCAGAAGTAAAACAATTCCAGAAACTCGTTCAGGGTGTGAAAGTGAGTTAAGGTTTTATCCTTGCATAACAAAGAGTTGAGCAATATTATGGTTTCATTCTCTTGCCAGTGCAGAAAGCTCCTGCAGTTGAGAACCCCTCGAGTTTGCAATCATTAAATTAACATTACAAAAAATGCCCATTTCGTCTTTCTTTATGATGCAGAGTTTTCGTTGCCATTTATGTGGAGAATCTGGTGAACAAGCTTCTCCGGCAGTTCTTTTGAAGCCTGCAATGAGATGCAATGAAAGTGAGAACTCTGGATACAAACAACTATGAAACTCCCTATCAAAGAAAACTGAAGACTCAGAAATGTCCAGAAATATGACCTGGAAGTGTCTCATGTGCAATATTGGTTCACAACCCACATGGGCAATTGAGTTTCCGTTGGGAGTCTGCAATTTTAACCGTGCAGCTTCATAGGCCTCGATCGTGTTTTTCTTGTCAGGAAGGTGGTCACAAACTTTTAGAAGAGAATTAAGCGAATTCATCTGCAATATAAAAGAGCTTACCTCAGGCATTAATTTGAAAAGAAGATTTCAAATTGACAACGTCAATTACCAAGTATAATAGCTTTATAAAAGCAAATAAAATTGAACTTTGTATCTGCAGAAACTAAGCTAGGTTCAATAGTAACAATAATCTAACAAACATCGAGAAGTTAGAAACAAAAGGTTATATGGACTTTTACCAGACCAAACAGTCAACTGAATCAGAATCTCTCAAGTTACATTACACCAAACTCTATCGTAATGCTCAAACTCAAGATTTGATCCAGCAGGTAGAATATAAGAGTTGCTACAGGCTTTCAGAGTCCCTCAATCCTAGGCATGGACAGATCCACATTGCCACTTGCCCCCGCTGCCTCCAAAAAATTTTACATAAAAAATTATTATTTTAAGTTTTCATCCCATAAAATAAAATAAAATTTTGCTCCCATTAAAATTTTGCCCCCACTCAAAAACTTTCTGAATCCGTCGCTGATCCTAGGAGTCGATAGAGTCATACATATGCACGCTAAGCAACTATGACCTAAACTACAGATACTGCCAAATTATTTCACCAAGGACTTCAAGAATCAAGGCCACAGACAAGACTTGTTTTATAGGGTTTGGATGAGAAATTGCCGGTAATTAGATAAAGACAAGCGTTGTTGGACTAAAAGAATGTCTACATTCTTCTTAACTATTTATGAAATCTGAGCAGTTAAAACCAGAAATCATTTTCCCTTTCATGATGCTTTAAACTCAACCAGTAAAACAGAACAAAGAAGCTAACAACCACACCAAACGTAGATGACAAGAATTTCCAACTTTTACTTTTTGTCTATTTTCATGCCATTCTGCATCGAAGGCTTCTATGATTTGCAGAAGAATTTGGGAGTCGATCCTTGTGAATAGGTAAGTCTAGAAATTTCCACAATCTCCAACAAAAACAATTCCGTACAAAATTTAACCACAAGAGAATGGACTTAAATTCAATTGTAGTAAGAAGTGGTAAAAGCTTACCAACCTTCATGTACGGGCAGGATGCACAGCCTCCATGAATAGAACATCCCTCCCCACTCGCTACTCCAGGTATAACAGGTAATATTACATCGCCTACTTTAGTGGATTTTAGATTCATGGACGAACTTAATGATGGTTTTGTTATCGAGTCTGATGAGACAGGAAAGACAATTTCAACAGTAACTTTGGCCCCATCAGTAGATTTTGGAGAACATAATAAACTCCGTAATGCTGCAACTATTGAAGTGACCATCCCTGATTCAGTCCCTAACACAAACTGGAGATGATCACTGACATTTCTGTCCACGGCCTCTTGCACTCTCTTCTTTATGAAATCTAATATATTTTGGGTGGAACCAACTACCCCCATTCCTCTTCTCTTGGCGTCCATGGCCAAGGAAAACATTTCTCCAGGGACCTCAAGATGAGCAGTTAAGAAAGAGTCACAATACATTTCTTTTATCTTCTCAACAACTTCATGTCCAAAAAGGTGATGAACAATGCATTTTCCATCCTGATCAAAAAATGTCACCCCATCAGAAAATTCTTAAAATAATAGAATAACAATAAATTAATAAATAAATGCTACAGTAAATGAAGGAAGAAATTTGCAATTGGAAGCAATCTTGAATAATTCTTGTTTCGATAGATGCATGCTTATTTCCATTGCACTATTGAGAAAACCTTAGCAATATCCTCATTTCCAAATTATTAGAAAATTGACTATTACAAATCAATTGAAAATTGACTGCAATGCGGCCAAAATAGGTAGCCTACATGCACAAAAGAGTAGTCCAAATGTTGCAAGCTAAAGCATCTCAAAGAAGCAATGAGATGCAACAGTCATTTTGCAGGACAAATAACATTCCAATTTCATCAATTAACAGCCTACGTGATAACTGCAATGTTTGATGTCACTTAACATACTTCAAATATAACTGTTTTGATAATTTACGATCAATAATGCATAATACACTAGAAACATTAAGAAATGGACCTTGAAGTTTAGTAACTGAGAGTAAATAGAAAGATCACCTGATAGTAACGCAAGCGAGGCAGCAAAGATTTAATTGAATCTCTATTATGCGCTGGATGCACCTCAGCAATTTCTTCATCAGTCATCGTAGTCATTTGCTGAAACAACTTGGCAATATTGGCACCCATGTATGAGTCAGGCCCATACCATACATTCAAGTCTGGAATTTGAGCAAAAGCCTGTTGACAGAGGGGACAGAGAAAAAACCAGAGAACTATCAAATATAAGATAATCCAACCAGAGATTAGTTACAAACTTCATGATGCTTATATAAGCATTCACAAATGCAGAAGGTAAAAGATATAAACTACTAACCTGCAGGATAGTTTGAACAACATTAGAAGAAGTACAGGTGATTGTTGGCACAAGCTCATGCGCGTAAGCTTTTGTCTCAATGGATGTATTTATGTATACAACATGCAAAGAAGGAGGGAATGCGGATGCTGTCTTGAGATAATTCATATAAGCAGGACTAGATGCAGCATCAGCCAAAGAGCAGCCAATGCGATCACTGGACATCCTGTAAACAACAACCTGCATCTGAGCCTTAGGATCGTGAGTTGCTTCTTTAATATTCAGCACAAACACAAGGCAACACTTTTTAGCTAACCCGTGAGAAGGAAAAAAGGTAGCAACAAAAATGAGATGAAAAAGAGAATATATAAAAGAAAGGATCTGCCTTTTGGGAACTGATTGAGAGAAAAAGAAAAACACGAACTAGTAAGCCATGCATCAAACTTTTTCTGGACCCTTCCCATTTTTCTGATGTTGCTATAGCAAATCGTTCTCCGACTACATTATTAGTAAACATGAGAAAAGCTATAACTTTAAGGTACAAAAGTAAGAGAGAACAAACCTCTTGAAAGCCAGCTTGATCAAGAATTGCACGGACATTTTCTGACATAAAATCTACTCCCAAAACAGTGATAAATTTGCATCCAGCTTTTGCCATCTTAACCGCACTATCTGCCATGAGCAGAGAATCAGATATGTGGATGTGAGGCCAATGCTTCCGTGCAGCAGTTAGTACACCTTGAACCTCAGGATCCATATAAAAGTGGGCAACCACTCCTATTTTCTTTTCCTTCAACTCACTGACAAGCTCTTGAACCTTGACCTCGTCCGGGAACAAATATCTTGCCTAAGAATAAACTATATCCAAACTCAGTATTTTAAGAAGGACAGACCACTCACGTAAAATAAAATAAACATAATCTAATAAAATACTATAGAAAACATAGAAAGAGTTAAACAAAAGAACTTGATAGGAACCTGAGCTTCAGCGTAGCTACCCTTGGCTTTAATTCCCTCGGAAGTGACAGTTAACGATGGAAATGGGTCCAAGGGCAATTTCCCGTCTCTCTCAGCCACAAACTTCTTGGTTCTTTTCTGCATGCTCACCAACACATTATGCCACGTGTTCACTCTCGACTGTCCGCCGCCGGGAAGCCCCACGTTAAGAGCCGCCAAATCCTCCGTCTTGACTCTCAACACCTCCTCCGGCGCCGCCCTATCGAGAACCCTCATCAAGCACGAGCAGAACCCGCGTGTGATCTCCGAGTCGCTATCACCCGAAAACCTCATCTTTCCATGTTGGTCCAACCGAGCGTCGAGCCAAACCTGGGCGGTGCAGCCCATAACCCGATTGGAATCGACCCGAGAAGACTCCGGGAATGGAGGAAGAAGATTTGCGTATTGGAGGAGTCGTTTCACGCGGTCGATTGGTAAAGAAATAGACTGAAACTCGGTGATCAACTGGTTCAGCTTGCTGGGCACAAGGTCGTTAGTCTGTGATGGAGAGAACCTGACGGCTGAGCATGAAAACGGAGATAGGTACGAGTTCGAAATGGGTTTTGACTCAGGTGGAGGGAAGTGCATGCATTTGATGGATTTGAATGAGAAAGATGCGAAAGATCGGATCTTTTTACAGGGAAAAAGTGTGGGTTTAGGAACATTAGAATTAAGGTAGGGGCGGAGAATGAAACCTGAACTACACGAACAAGAAGAAGAAGCTTTCACGGAGACAGTTGCAGAGGAGTCCATTGAAAAAGAAAGAGAGATTGTGTGTGCGGGGTTAAGAAATGGTCTTAAAGTGCGTGTCTTTGAGTGGCGTCGTGCTGTGGGAAGGGAAATGGTGTGAATGGATATGGAAAGCAGGGAAAACGGAGCCTTTTATTAATAGGAAGCTAGAAAACAGAAACAGTGGTAGCCGAGCCAACCACCGAAACGAACAACAGTTGTCGAGCAACAGCAAGTCCGCAACCATTCAGTTCCTGCCACTTTTGTCTCCGTAACATCCTATTAATTTTGAGAAGCTTCCACTTTCCTCATCAAAGTACGCCGATGCTGAACGCATTTCTTTGATTTTGGTTCTTATTTCAGGGTCAGTGTATTTTGCCTTGCGTCACGTGGCCTCATCGATGCTCGGTTTCGAGCTGAAATAAAAGTTCGGCGGCCTAAATTGGGCTAACTTTTTAAGAATGATCGTCTTAAATTTGTAACTTATTTAATGAACGCCTAAACTCAATTTAAGATTTATTTTAATAAAAATTAAGAAGTGTTATATACCCTCCGCTTTTATATATAAAAAATCTATTTAAAAAGGCCATATAAATTTTAAAAGCAACGTAGATTTTAGAAAAAAAAAGAAAATATTTAAAATTTTTCATACTAAACTGTACAGACCCTTTTAGAAGTTGAAACTTTTGTTTCAATGGTTGATGATTTGAAGTTTCTTGCTTCCTAATTCTGGCGGCTCCATGGCAAACAACTTTGTCACACGTTCAGGTTTTACTCATAGCAATGGAGGGCATGGGCAGTCAGAGGTCATCAATCCAAAGGATTTGAAACCTACAAAAATGTAGCAACAATTCTTATCTCAGGAGCTTTTCAGCTACAATATACTTTGCGACTTTTTAAAGCGATGAAAAAAAAAAGCAACATAAACTACACAACTCCCAAACAGCAAAAACAACAAAAAAAGCAGTTTATAAATATTGTTTCTTCAAAACTTATAAAAGCTTTTTATATACCCTAAGTTAAGAAATCACTCTGCACATCTCCATCATAGTTCTTGCATGGCTAAACATAACCTCCTTCACTCTTGAGAGCATAAGCCACCATATCATCAATGACTCGGGTTTATATCTTCCAATTAAATCATACATATGAATGATAAATATATACACATTAGTAAAAGCAATCATTTTGCATCAAGTAGATAAGAGATGTACCATATCCCAGTAGCTTCAAATTTTGATTTCCAGTTAGCTTCATAAACTTTAGTATAAATTGAAATTAAAAAAAAAAAGAAATAAAAGTAAGCAATTGAAGATCTATACAATTTCTAACAAATGAAAAGGGAGTTGGTATAGAAGTTGATTGTTTCACAATATGATGTACTATTGAACTGTCCACAAAGATAACACCTCTCCTTGGCTTTTGTTTTTGGAATCCTTTAAGCACTTTTTTTTACTCGAATGTTAGAAATAAATTCTCTAAATGTTGTTGTTGCCATTTTTTTCTTTCCCATTTCTGTCTCATTTCTAGCAGCAAGTGTTATTTCTTACTATCAATATATTTCTTCTCCTTCTTGAATTCCTTTTTATTGAAACACATTTTTATGAAAAACTAAAAGCGAAGGGTTTTGTGCAAATACAACTTAACTTAAACTACCTTTAGATCTTTTAGTTTGTAGCTGCTAATTTTATGAATTTGGTTGTTATATATTAAAATACATAGAAAAGAGGATTAAGAATCCTTGCATCATATGTTCAAGTTCATAACCATCAACTTTGGGAAGATGTTGATTCTTAGTGATCCCAGATGATTGATCTTTATATTCACTTGAGATTTATGCAAAGTTTTAATCACAAAATGCCCATCCATTGTCAAAATAATCAGACGACCGAATTTCCTTGGTGAAGAGACTTCCTTTATTACATGTTCCACAAAATTGACAACATATACTCAGTATGATCAATGTTTTCAAGCTCTCGCAAGCATCTAGAACAAAACAACATTTACATATCTATTAGCTCAAATTTTTCTTCTAGAATTTAGGTATTTAGCAGATTACCCTTTTCCAGGGAACGAGTTAATAAGGTTTCGTCATTGATACAACACAATATATACCACCCATTTCATAAAATTATTAACTGAAAAAAAATATCGTATCTTGTTAATCTGAGCATCTTTGAACTAAAAAACCATAATCTCCTTCTAAAGAACGACCATTTCTTACCTTGAGAAATTCTGACCATACATCGTTTATCAAACATACGTATGCAAAAAAGCTGCTTACTTACCAGAAACATTGAAAAAAAAGTACCTTGTAAAAAATCAGATACTTGTTTGAGAAATCTTTGTTAATCTTACAAATTAAAAGAGAGAAAGTTCCTCAGGGAATCACATCTTTACTAGGAATTCGTGGAAATAGTTGAATACGTTGGTTGGGAAAAGGAAGGCAAATTGCCGGTAGAGCAATGTATTTGGTCCGTTACAAATTGAATAAACCATCGTGCTTTTGGCGCCAGATTCAGTTATGCTCTTATATTGTTCCACTACCTGTTTCAAGGTTCGTTCTCTCTTTTAAGACCCAAGCCTCCAATACCAACATCATTTCGTTGTCCAATAGTGCGAGCAAATATCATTTTTGTTACTTTTTGTAAGAGTGTTAGCAATTTTTCAAAACTATTACTTGCATCTTAGATTTTATTCCTTATCTGCTTAAAAGAATAATAATCACTTTAGCTAATGATTCTTTTAATACAAAGGTAACTTTTAGACATATATGTGTATTAATAATTTTCATATTATTAGTTGCAACACTAGACACTTAAAGTGCATGAGCATTATATACTTATCGAACAAAGAAGCACCATAAGTTTTCATATTCGCTTCTTGATTGCAGAACTATATCCATTCATGAGATCATTATGTCTTGAACATAGCATGACACCTCCATACTTGCGAGACCTTTTAATTACAGGAAGCACCTTGGAAAGCAGATCAAGTACCATAATATACCCACTTCTGAGAGTGTTAGTCTTGGAAAATTGTATTGAGATCTAATCCCGACCACAGCAGAATAATCACGAAACTTTTTCATAACTTTTGATTTCCTGAAAAATCAAGATCTATTTAATTCTATAAAATGATTAATACAAATCATAATAAAGCAAAAAACTTAATTCGTACCTTATTCCGAAGCTTAATCTTTATCTTGTTGTATCCCTCGAATCGTTTCTGAAACTAATCCGTTTCAACCATCATAGCTGCACAAATGTCCAACATCTAACGATATCCATAAAATGAGTTGAGAAAACTTTGTAACTCTTAAAGAGAAGGTTAAACAAGAAGTATTAGCTCCATACAGCTTAAGCTTATTTATAATAAGCTTTGGATGTTTTAATGATTTAATTGAAATTAAATTTTAATTTCAATTAAAATTTTATAAATAATTCTAATTAAATATCAATTATGCTCATATGAGATTTAATATCTCATATTGATCCTTATTTATTAAATATCTTATATTTAATTATAAAGTTTCTCAAACTTTACAATCAAAGCCAACTTGATTAAATTAACTTTGCTTTGTTTAACTTATTCTATATGTGAGACTCATTAGGTTCCCAAACATGTTGGCAATGATTATTAAGTTAAATTAAAACTCTTTTTAATTTATCTTTAATTCTCCAATTAAACGATTTATAATCATATATCAATATTGATATCTAGCAACGTATCATGACCACCCAAATATTTAGAAATGTCAAAGTGATTTTAACTAACCTTTCCGTACATAATTTTTCATTATAATTCAATCATTTAGAT
>JAOQMP010000007.1:27310621-27328151 GCA_027563575.1 Erythroxylum pedicellare
ATTATTTTAAAAAACAAAAATTAAAAATTCACAATAATTATAAAAGTTGAAATAAATAAAATAAATAATTAAAAAACTTTGAAAAAGGGGGAAAGGATATATAAGAGGGAGAGAGGGAGGGAAATTTTAAAATTTTTGCAAAAAATTCCCCCTATTTTTTTAAATTTTTAGTATCGACTGATATTTGGATTTTGAATATTTTTTATCAGAAGTTTCACTCAACAATCTTCTGGTTCATTTTTTCTTTATTTAACGATTTCAATTTTTATTCTGTTTGTAGGGATATAATTGGAAACACAAGTCAAAATTAAGTTATATTCTATAAAATACTATTACTTACCAAACACTATAATAAAAATCTAACCAACTTTCATATTAGAATTCTTATAAGTATCTAAATATGTGAATATCTTTACTTTCCATAGATTTGTTTTCCAAAGAATCATATTCCAAATTCACTTTACTTTCCTGTCAACCAAAAGGTAAAGTAACATCAATTAATAGAAATATCAAAACATTAAAAATGAGAAACCATCGTAAAGAAATGGGTTTCATTTAATTTGTAGATATCAAGCACCCAAATATGCTTGAAACATCGATTAATTGTAAGGGGTCCTCCATCTGGACCAATGCACTAACCAAGAAATGATTTTATAGGAAACAATTCAAACTGGGAAGGGAAGAAGATACAAATTGCTTTTTAAAAGTTTTATAAAAAATCTAAGTTAGTTTTAGCGTTATTTTTTATATAATGTTATACTCTAGCACATTTAATATAATATTAGTTGCATCTTAAATTTTAAATAAGTAAAGTTTTTTACAATGGCTTATAAATTTAAGGGTTAATTACAATAAAATAAACTTTTCTCAATTTTTTAATTATAACTTGAACTTTAAAAAGTAACAATAAAATGTCCAAACTTTCAATTTTTCAATTCTTACCCGACATTAATCTCGTCGTTATCTTTTCTAGCGTGACACTGTCACATGTCAGGAGATCTTCATTAATCAGACACGTTAGCATCATTAGGAGAAGTGAGTTACATTAATGAAATAACATCATCCTTTATGATAATAAAACGACATTGTTTGAAGAACTCAAACTAGGGTTTGTAATTTCTGTGGAGTTATGATAGATCTTCTAAAGATTTCTAGATGTCAAATGATTTTAATCACGGTTCTACTTCTAAGGATTTCAATTTAAGATTGCATACGTATGAGAATAAGCACAACTTAGCCTATCATCATGATGAGGTGATTAAGAATTAGAGAAAGTTACATGATATAGAGGCGATGCAAGATGTGTGTGATATTTTTATTAATGAAATTGATGATTGTAATGTTAATCGTGGGACACATGAGCATTATAGGAATGAAGTGTTAGAAATACTAAGCAGTAAAGGAAGTAGAGAAGGTAGTTAGGACTTTAATCGGACTATTTTGATTATATTGATAATACCAAGTCTAACCCTTTTAGGGTGAAAGATCATAATCCCCATTTGGATTAAATGATGGTAAAGGATGTGAGAGAAGGAATCCTTGTCCATCTTTCAATTCCAATTCCCTTGTAGCCAAGTCGATGTGACTCCTCCTAATTCTTGTCAAATTCCTTCTACAAATTTAATACCTAGGAAGAGTAAAATTAGAGAAGGGCTGGTACTAACTAAAGATTTGTCAAGTTCATCACTTGCAAATTTCAATGATAATAGTGAAAAGTTAGATAGTTTAATAGGTGTTCCAAATGATGTACTCAGTTCTAGTGTGGACAATGCTTTTCTTGGAAAAGGTAGAGTTGTGGGATCTTTAGAGGGTCCTATTTCAGATAAAGGACGAAATAATGATTCTAGTGAACCACCATCGTTAATCATTCCATGGAAGAAAAATATAGTGAAGAGAGTTATGAAGAAAGTTGCAAACCCTAGTTAAATTTACGTCGCTTTATTATCATAAAGAAATCACATTGTTTCATTAACATAACTCACTTCTTCTAATGATGTTGACGTGTCTAATTAGCAAGGTTCCCTGATATATAGCAGTGTCATATCAATAAAGATAACGATGAGATTAACGTCTTACTAGAAGTGGAAAATTTTGAAAATTTGGGTATTTTAAATTTATTCCAACTTTTGCTACATCGTTAAACAATTGGTCGATATAAATTTGATTTGTATTTTTAAATTCAATACTATGATGAGAATTAGTTAAAATTATTTACAACATTATTAGGAGGATTTAGCACTCTATTAGAAGATTGGAAAATTGCAGTTTTATAACAATTCCATCAATATCCAACTCATAAATGTGCACACTGCCCTTCTACATCCAAGGAATAAGACAAAGACAACACCTCATCTGTAGATGTAATTATTGAAGAATAAAATATAATAGCTTTATAAAAAGCATTATTATCACAAGAACAATAAAACCAAATAGCAAAAACACAATTAAATCTAAAAGATGGACAAGATATCACATCCCATCCACTTAAAAATTTAATTAATAGAAAATATCATTTATTATGGAAAAATTATACATGAAACACCTATTAGAATAGATCAATGTAATGGGCACATTCGAATAAGTTTAATAGACCAAGAACAAATTTATAAACGGTTACAAAAAATCCCTAAAGAAAAGAGACATAAATTTTTGATTTCATTTTATAAAGTAAGATTATTACGAAGATAAAATTCCACCTGATTTAATTTTTCTGTTATAAGTTGTAGATTTTTATAATAAGTTGTATGGTATATACACAAACCTTCAATAATTCACCAGAGTTATACTAATAGATCTGAAGCAAAAAAGTATTAGCTGAATTCAAAGACCTATCTCTCAGACCACAATATAAACAAGCCTTGGAAAAACCACAAGAAGATATAAGGATGAATATAATTTTTCCATTAGAGTGGCTCATAGTTAGCCTATAATAATTGAATGCTTTTTATAAAGCTATTACATTTTATTCTTCAATAATTAACTATACAAATGAGGTGTCATCTTTGTCTTGTTCATTAGATGTAGAAGGGCAATGTGGACATTTATGATTAGATATTGATGGAATTGTTGACAAATTGCATTTTTCTAAGCTTTTGATAGAGTGGTGAATCCTCCTAATAATGTTGAAAATAATTCTTCCACTTGTTTGATAATCTAAAGTTAATCTTTGGAGATGTTTGTCCTATAGCTCGATGTCATCAATAAGTTGGGTCCTCTGTAATTTAACTTGATTATTGGTTCTTGGGTAATTTTGACGCATTGATTGTAAACCCGTTTGAGGCAATATAGGTTAAGTTGATTGATGAGATCCCAATAAAAGTCATATTTTGGAGGATTATCAATAGGTGGATACATTCCATTGCTAATTCCAATTTGTACATAAGGTATATGAGATAGTTGTATGTTTGAATCCTTGAAATTATCTGCTTTCTTAAAGATAGGGTAACTACTAAATACTTTGATAAAAATTTCTCTTTCCTTTACAAAGCGTTCTTTTTAGTTTTTTACTACAAGAATGAATCCTGCTGGAAATTTAGAAAGGAAATTTAGAATGGTTAAATAAATGGTATCTACCAAGCCATTTTGAAAAAATTAGTAAGTGGTGAGTGCATCAGTTTCATGGAATATAATGGCTTTAGGTTCCTATCTGCCTCGATTTTGGGGATAATACTTAAACATTTTTTTGTTCATCCTTTTAGTCATTTAATGCTTTGCCACTTTTTATTTTTCGAGATTTTCTACTTTTTCATCTATGTGATTTAATTTTAAGTAATTTTTCGTAGCATTTACAGTTAGTATTTATTATTAATTTTAGTAATTAAAGATTTTAATATTTTGTGAATTTCATTAAATTCATTAAATTTTTTATTGATAAATTTGATTTTTATTTAGTAATGGTTGTATTACAGTAATTAATTCCTTTAATTGAATTTCAATATTAATTTGTTTATCTAATAATTTAGATAATTGCTTAGTAACACTAATAATGTATTCTTAAGATGACTTGATAATTCTTGAAGTTGTCTTTTAATATTAACTAATTCATCAACTAATTGTTCTGTAATCTTTTCTAATTTTTCATTTGATATTTTAGGTTCAATAAACCTATTAAGTTTTTATAATCTTAAAGATTGTGATTGTAAAAGACTAGGTTCTATTTTAAGTATTTTATTTTTACATAAGGATGAGCGAGGAGTATTGTCTAAACTTGTTATGTTTTGTAGTTTTATAGGATATTTAATATTTGGTAATTTTCTTAAGCTAGTTTTAAAATTTATTCCAACTTTTGCTACATCGTTAAATAATTGATCGATATAAATTCGATTTGTATTTTTAAATTCAATAATATGATGAGAATTAGTTAAAGCCTAACTTATTTGATAAGAAATTAAAAAAGGATATTGTCCTATAGTCATTAAATGTTTTCGATAAAATTTATAAGCTATAGTAATTCTTGCATCTAAATTATGTGATTGTAAAGGAATTCCCCATTTTGGTTGAGCTGATTCATAAGATCCAAATCAAAGTTGAAAAACATCTCTAAAGAAAACAAACAACAAATTGGATATATACATCTTTCTACAATCCAAATTTTGTTAAAATCCACCTTTCAGGAAGGAATAAATTCTCCTATAAGAATGGCTATAATCGCTAAAAGAATGACTAATTTAAAAGATCAAGTAATTGGAATTATGAATGGAAATCTAGCTTATTGAAAAATCAATTTTAATAGTTCTCTAAACTTATTCAAATATGTCCATTACATTGTTCTATTTTAATAGGAGTTTCATGTATAATTTTTCCATAATAAATGATATTTTTTCTATTAATTAAATTTTTTAATGGATGGTGTGTGATATCTTGTCCATCTTTTAGATTTAATTTTGTTTTTGCTATTTGTTTTTATTTTTCTTGTGATAATAATGTATTAATATGGAAAGTTCAGTAGCTTCGGTTAATTCTAAAGTTTCTACATCTAAAATATTATTATTATTCGGTTTGTAAGTTATTTCAGTCATATTAATGAGGAATTCCTAATTTAAGGCAAGTATTAAATCTGATTTTTCCATAAGCTAGATTTCCATTCATGATTTCAATTACTTCATCTTTTAAATCAGTCATTCTTTCATCAATTATAGTTTTTCTTATAGGAGAATCTATTCCTTCATGAAAGGTAGATTTTAACAAATTTTGGATTGTAGAAAGACGTATATATCCAATTTTATCTCTTTTCTTCAAGGATTTTTTGTAACTTTGATTGGGATCTCATCAATCAGCTCAACCTAAATTAGGAATTCTTTACAATCACAAAATTTAGTGAAACAATTACTATAGCTTATAAATTTTATCGAGAAAATTTAATAACTATGGGATAATATCCTTTTCAATTACTTATGAAATAAGTTATGCCTTAACTAATTCTCATCATAGTATTGAATTTGAAAATACATATCGAATTTATATTGACCAATTATTCAATGATGTAGCAAAAGTTGGAATAAATTTAAAAACTAACTTAAGAAAATTACCAAATATTAAATATCCTAAAAAACTACAAAACATAACAAGTTTAGACAATACTCCTCGCTCATCCTTATGTGAAAATAAAATACTTAAAATAGAACCTAGTCTTTTACAATTACAATCTTTAAGATTATAAAAACCTAATAGGTTTACTGAACCTAAAATATTAAATGAAAAAGTAGAAAAGATTACAGAACAATTAGTTGATGAATTAGTTAATATTAAAAGACAATTTCAAGAATTATCAAGTCATCTTAAGAATACATTATTAGTGTTACTAAGCAATTATCTAAATTATTAAATAAAAAAATTAATATTAAAATTCAATTAAACGAATTAATTACTATAATACAACCATTACTAAATAAAAATAAAATTATCAATCACAAAAATTTAATGAATTTAATGAAATTCACAAATAATAGCGCAACTATTTGTATAGCATCTAGAACACTTTTACAAAATTGGAAAAAAATTAAATAAACCTTTACAAATTAGAATAGCAAATGGAAGTATAAAGTCTATATGGTATGTAAGCTATTATAATAATATTATTATTGAAAACTATTCTTTTATTATACCTTCGATTTATCAACAGGAATTAGGATTACCATTAATTTTAGGAAATAATTTTCTTAAATTATATAATCCCTTTTGTCAATAACTACATTATATAACCTTAAGAACACAAATAATAAAATCTTTAAATCAAAAATTGATAATCCTTAAAATTCCTATATACCCTACAACTTATTATATAAACTACAACTTATAAAAACAAAATTAAATCTTCTTAATAATCTTACTTTACAAAGTGAAATCGAAAATTTAATAAAACAAGTGCCTCTTTTTGTTCTCCTATCCATATTTTTTCAGTGAGCTATTAGTGTTTTATTGTGCTCTATTTCCAGGTTGTTTTGGAAATTAACCATTGTAAAAGGGTAACAGTCCTCCCTCCCATCATTAGTTCTCTCAGTTTCAAAAATCTCTCTATTGGATCTCGTGGAGAACCTATCTGGGTTTTCTTCTCTGAAACTTTCTGAGCTCGTTGTCTCAGACTATCTTTAATGGCTAAGAC
Source organism: Erythroxylum pedicellare (assembly GCA_027563575.1). NCBI lineage: Eukaryota > Viridiplantae > Streptophyta > Magnoliopsida > Malpighiales > Erythroxylaceae > Erythroxylum > Erythroxylum pedicellare. The sequence continues at coordinate 27,317,223 of JAOQMP010000007.1, forward strand.
TTCAAGCTCCGTGAATTCTCAGTTGGGGATTCTTTGACATAGAAAGGTGATAACACCTAGTAATTTAGAATGTTGTTTTCCTTCACATATTTTTTTGCAAGTGGTGAAGGGAAAATTTGCAAGTTCTAGGAGCATGATTGTCTCTGATTCTAGTCCTACTGCAAATATTAGGTTCTATGTTTGTAAAGGCTATAGTAATGGAATATCTATCCACGTCTAGTTGTTTCATCTTTCTTGCTACATATGCTTTGACTATTGCTTTTAACTTTTGAATGCATCTTTATTATGACTGTTTGTAAGGTTTAATTTATATGTGAATCTCTTGAGGAGTGCATCTTGTTGACAAGTTGGACATCTTATTAATAAGTTATTATTGTGTTGCTGCATTTTTTATTTTTTATTTTTTATTTTTTTGAAGTTATTATTTTATTTTAATTATTTATTATTATTTTATTCTAGGTATTTGTTAGTTTTTTTAATGTATTTAGTTATTTTATTACGTCTTGTATGTTTATTTGACTTTTTTGTAATATCTTCATGTCACGTTGCAGTTAGATCTATCGGAAACAACCTCTTTATTAGGTAGGGCTAAGACTGCGTACTATTAGACCTCTTTAAACCCTACGTTTGTATAGGATTTAACTAGATGTTGATGATGAATAATAATCATAACACTAATAAGCATAAACACATTAATAATAAGGAAGAACAATAACTTTAATAATAATAATAATAATAATAATAATAGTTGTAATAATAATAATCAATTGTAGATAATTTATCAAACTGGAGTAATTTCAAAGTATTAATCATATAGAAAATTAGTCATTAAAATTTTGAAACCTAGTTAAACAAAAAAATTAAATAAAATAATGTTTTATTTAAGATAATGTAATTATTAACTAAAGAAAATAAAAGGGATAACTAAAAGAAAAAATTAATAAGACAAATATTAGAGCTTCAAGGTTCACTTATATAGTGTTGGGACCCGTTTCCGGAGCCCAATTTCAGATACTGACTGTGATCTTAATCCGATGGAATTTTCTTGAACATCATCAATTCCTCTCCTTGCTCTGATATCACTCGTGTCGGATCCCGCTTGATTCCGGAACCTAACTCTTGCGGAACATCATAAGACTCTCAAATCTTTACAGACACCCAAACTCTTTAACACAATACTTACAACTAATTTTCATCATTCACATTTCAATACCCTCAAAAAGAGTCTTACAAAACCATAATGGCCTTTCAAGTCACAATACAATATAATCTGAAATCTCAAATTTCGAAAGTTACAAGAACTATAAAATAGAAAATAAAGCAATTCCTTTAGGCTCTTGATCACTTCATCTCCTAGCTATAACCTGAGGATAGGACAAAGAGGGGGTGAGCTTGAAAGCTCGTGGGTTACAGTTTATAATAAAAGGTAAGCAAAAACCTCGAAGCAATTTACTTGTCTTAGAAAATATCCTATTAAATCGTAAAAATGCATGCTTTTCCAAAATTCTTGCCGTGTAGTCAAAATTAACAACTTACAAAACATGAATGCATCCACTTGACAATTCATAAATGCAATGCAAAACAAATGGCTCGAGGATTTCATGAAACAAAATGAGGAAACCGAAGTTTACCCCATGAACAAAAAGAGTCCATTTCGGAGCTCATATGCCACAAGCGGGTAGCCGGGAGAAGGCTCTTGTCAACTTGCATGTGACGAACAGAATGGTTCCACTCTCGCCCAAACAGAAGCACATAAGTATGCTCAAAGTCATTTTATTGAATGCTCATACTTTCTTTTGATCACTTATACAAAATGCCTTGATATTTTTCAAGGCATAATCATAAAAAGTTTCAATGCATTTCCATATTTATTTCAAAATTCATCAAAAGTTCATATACCGAATCAAACAAAAGATTTCTCAATCATTCATAATAGTAGATGCAACATTTATGATGCAATTGAAATCAGAAAACTTCTTTGATTTAATGAAAACAGTAATGGCTTATTGATTCTATTATAAACATGTACCTACCTTAATTTCCTTGCTTAAAGACTTAACTTGCTCAAAATGCTTCTTCTCTTTGCAAACAATCTGAGGTATCAAAGGTTCTTTGTTCCTCTTGATCACTTTAAACAATAACAAAAATCCCACTCAATAGGGTTTTCACTTGAAAAATCCCTTAAAGCACAATCACTAAAATTGGTTCAAAAAAAATACTTAAACCCAAACATTTTCTAAACTTCATGAACTAAAATCCTTTTAAAAATTCAAAAGTTTCAAAATGATCTTACCTACATTCTTCACCAAATGAAGGGATCCTTAGCTCAAAGGGAAGCTCTTCTCTTCCTCCACTTGTTTCCTTGCTTAAACAACTTCAAAATCTCTCTTGAAGGCTAACACAATTGAAACCCTAGCTTGCTTCTCTTCTTTCTCTCTTTCATTCTTTTTCATGTTTCTCTCTCTTATCTCTTTTCTCATCCACACATTTTGTTTCTTTAGAATCTTCTCATTCACGTTTTTCCCTTTATTTATAAGCAAGACAATACTTCTTCTTCCAATTATGCCCGTAATGAGTCCAAAAAGTCCATTTTATTCTTCCTCATAAGCTTATGTTCTTTTAACCTTAAGTGTCTTGCAAAAAATATCCTTGAACATTCTGACATAACACTTTCTTTTAGAAAATGTCCCCCATTGTCTTAATTTTCTAATACCACCGAAATCATTCAATTTGTTTCAGTGATTCAAAATATATACTTCAACCATTTTTGGAGTGCTCTTGTCCAAAACAGTATACTATGCACAGCTTCCATCCAAACTTGAAAGTCTTAGGAACTGAATTACAATTTACTTCCTTCAGATACTTTGTATTTTTATGTCTTTAGTTTACCATGAATCAGAGATTTCTACAAATCACGATATCATCAAAATACTGAAGTATGTTCAGTAGAAATACACCAACTCATACTACTTAAGAGCACACTCACTGTACCCGTCCCACATTTTCCACTAAATTTTTCTCAATTCAATAGATATGGATATGATTCTTGTTAAAGACATATATAAAAATCTTACGAATCCAATGGTTCAAGAATCAAGTCATTTGGAGGTCTGGTGCAGAAGTTATGTTCAAAAGAAGCAACCATGTTTATGACCTTAATCATACTGAACCTGTTTCGGGTAAACAGCTATAACTTTCTGTAGAAATTTCTGATTAAGGTGTTCTTTAAGTGGTTAGAAAGAAGACTTTAATTTCTAAAACTTTCTGGAATACCTTGAAGAAAAATTGATCATCTGAGGGGTCACAAATAGGAATAGACGATATGACGTCATTTTGAGACAAAGATGACGTCATCAAACGATTCAAGGTTGAGAAAATTACCATCACTTTCCCTACAGATATCTGATTAGGGTGCTCTTTACATGGTTGGAAAGAATACTTCAAGAGCTACAACTCTGATGCAGACCTAAAAGACCAATTCTATCATCTAGAGGATCAAATTTGGATAAGAAGTTGTTTTTTCCAAAATGAGACGATGTTGATGTCATGAGACGATTGCTGACGTCATTCTAAGACAATTCGGAAAAATGGGTATAACTTTTTGTACAGAACTCAGATTTAGGATTTATTTATATGAATAGAAAGAGAACTTCAAGATATACAACTCTTATGAATACCTCAAAGACCAATTATATCATCTAGATGATCAAATTTAGGCTAGAAGATGTTTTGGCTAAAATGAGACGCAAAAAGTCAAACTGAGACGATGAACAGTAACTGAGACGGTTAAACTGAGACGCAAAAAGTCAAACTGAGACAATGAACAGTAATTGAGACGATGAACAGCAACTGAGACGGTGAACAGTAGCTGAGACGGTGAACAATAACTGAGACGGTGAACAATAACTGAGACGGTGAACTGTAACTGAGACGCAAAAAGTCAAACTGAGACGATAGTGATGTCATTTTGAGACGATGCAACCTTATAATTTGTAATGCTCGTATCTCCCATCTCTGATATCCAAATTTTATAAAATTTATATCGTTGGAAAGATAAAAGAAAGGTCTACAACCTTTATGAAGAACTAAAAAATAATATCTACCTCTATAAGGGTCAAAATTCCAAATCAATGTGGCTGTCTCGAAAGTTCCATCCTAAACAACATCACAACTTCAAATGATCATATCTTCCAACTCCATTGTCCAAAAATTTCATACTTTATATCAATGGAAAACTAGGAAGATGAATTACAACTTTTATGAAGACAATTGTATTAAAATCTCCTTAGATCAACTCAGAAAATTTATAGAACTTTCAGATCAAAAATCTAACTCTCCACTACTATTCATTTCCAAAATTTTCAGGCTTTTCAAAAACTAACGTTTCACACTTCTATTTCTAGTTTACTCCAAAATATACAAGTTTAGTAAAAGAGATCATCAAACCCAAAATTCATAATCAACCTATTCATGCTTTGTTACTTTTCTGCATTTTCAACTTTCATGCTCTAACCCTATTTTTCCTCTCAACTTCATTTCACATCAATGTCCTCCATAAAGAAAAATCATAATCCATGAACACAAATGACAGAACATACACATATATACCGATTCTCCATCACTTTACTACACAAATATTGCTTTCATTTTACTGCTAACTTTTACCTTAATTCCTTCTATTTCAAAAACCTCTTATCCACCAAAACACCATAGCAAATCATAATCTATCCACATCTCTCATTCCCTACTTTACGCTTGTCGATAAATTCTTGGTTCAAGAACTTCCATGTATTTGTTCTTTTCTTATGGATAATCACCAAAATTTCTTATTAAAGTAGTTTTAATCTTTTCAGAAACATTCGAGGTCCAACAGAAGGTTCCTTAGTCCATACAAAAATAATAGGGACTATCCATTCCATAATTTGTGGAACTATTCTGACTATTTGATTGAGTTTGTTAGGTCGATTCTTGTAAAATAGGAATGGTTAGACTTTTTCATTTAAACAGATAAATAAGTTATATAATCTCTTTTATATCGTTATCTTGTCGAGTAAATAAAACATTTTAATTTTAAAAAGTATATTATTGATTGTTATCATCAAAATCATTAATTTAGAAGCCTTGAGCTAACAATCTCCCCCTTTTTAATTATGACAAGCAATACCAGATATATTTTCAAAAGATTCAAATAACTTTGAAGAGTTTCGAAAATTACCTGTAATCTTTATAATCGTGACTAAAAGGAGCCTCTTAGTACCACTAAGTAGTAGGAGCCTATTATTTGTTAAAATGAAAGGAACTTAGATGCAAGAAAGAGTTAAGCATACGAATATCAAGCATCTATCAACCTATAGCAAGCATGTTCATCATATTATCATCGAGAGATTCCAAAGTATGTTTCAATGCAAGAAAGCATTAAGCATATGAATATCAAGCATCTATCAGCCTATATCAAGCATGTTCATCATATTATCATCGACAGATTCCAAAGCATGTTTCAAAGCTCATTTAAGGATATTCAAAGCATTCAAGATATATCAAATATCAAAATATATCTCTACTATTATCCTTTGTCATTATCAAAAAGATTGGGAAGAATATGAACATATCAAGCAAAATAAACATGCACCATAATAAAAAAAAAAAGGCAAAGCAGCACAAATATCCAAGATTAAAGAAACAATTAGTCAAAAAGAACTTAAAAATATTATGTTTGTCGATGAAAGTATTCTTTGAGAGTAGCGATGAGGATCTTAAGTAGGTTCTTCATTTCATTGATTTGTTCTTGCATATTGGTCGTTTGGACATTCATTTGATCTTGAGAGAGTACTTACAACTGAAGTATCAAATACAAAATGAAAACCTTCTTTATTCAAAATTGATATAGATATCAAGTTCCATCTAAAAGATGGTATAAAAAATGTGTCTCGTAAAACTAATACAAACCTCGTATCGAGGTTTAATCCTACATCTCCTATATACAATACATCCACCTCTTCATTGTTGCCAACCATTAACTTCTCCTCTCCTTTAGTCGGTCTTCTCCTGGATCTAATCCCCTACATTGTGGAAGCAACATGGTTAGAAGCTCCACTATCTAACCACCAATAACTTGATGTGGTTATAGCTACATTAGATTCATAAATCATATAGAGCAAGGAGTTACCTGACAATTCTTGCTTAACTTTCCACAGCTAGTACTTCTCACAATCAACCTTCCTATACCCCTTCTTCTTACAGAAGAAGCACCTCACACCTTTTAGGTCATGTGGCACCTTTATAATGTTGGAGAGGGCTTGGGTTTCTTACCCTTACCCTTAGTCTGTTGGGACTTAGCCTTCCCCTTACCTTTGGCAGCTGCAAATATAGTTGTATGAGAACTCTTAATATTCCCAGGTCTCATCCTGAGAGATGTAGGAGGTAGGCAACATCTCAAACTCTCAAGGGAGAGTATTTAGTGCCTGTTGCATTATGAGATTATTAGGAATTGGTACATCAAGTGCCTTCAGCCTAGTCTGAAGGTTTACTATCCTAATAATGTACTCTTGAATGCCTCCTTCTCCCGTATACTTCATGGAGAATAGCTCCTTAATGAAGGTGCTCTACTCCGCACGAGAAGACACTTTATATCTTTAGGAAATGCCATCCATAGACTCCTTCTCTACGGTCGTATCTGGTAATCCACTTAGCAGATGATCTGAGATCAACCTCTTGATGGTCAAATAACATATCCTATTTGACTACTCCCAGTCTGTCATATATACTTTATTAGCTTCTGAGCTGATATCTGTAAGTGGAGAAGGTCTCTCGATGTGCATCGCCATACTAATGTCAGCCATCTCCAGTTCAAACTCCATATCCTTCTTCCACTTCTTGAAATTGAAACCATTTAAGGTCTCAATCATTACAACATTGTTGTTTATAGAAAAGTGACTACAAGATAGAAAAAACAATGTAAAAAAATCAGTTTAAATGTAGGACAACAGCGATAACATTATCTGTATAGAGAATCTGATCGCACATATTATAAAACACCTATAGGTTGAATACATAATATATGGAATTAGACCTCCACATAAAAGCGACCAGAGTGTAAACCATCAACTCTCATGACACTACCACCTGTGAGTGAATAGATCATTTAAGCAATGGCTTTCCTCCATCTAATGCCTTTATGTACATCTCAAAATCTCATATAAGGTCAACACTTGTGGGCAGAATAATTAAATATGAGACTAGAGACATCCTCCAACATGCACGCGGTGCAATCCAGATACTGGCTTGAAAGGCCACTGTGGTAACTACAATCTTACCAGTAACCAAAAAGACCACAAACACAAGGGATACATCTTTATGACATCCTCACATTCTATATAGGCATAATGTATGTGAAAATCAATTATAACTGTAAAAACTAGATTCATAATCAAATAACCACATATCAATACTGAAAACATTATCTTTAAACTTTATTTGAGACTTTTATAAATAAATAAAAAATCTCAATGAGACTATCTATCGTACTTTCTTAATACCAAACCTACATTACAAGATATAAAATTTAAGTGTCTCCCTTACGTGCAATTCGAAATACGAAAATGCACTCAAAATTTGCTTTAAAAAAGGCTTTAAAAACTTTTCCGAAATCTAATTACCAATGTAATAAATCCAGAAAATTGGAAAAATCACTTTAAAAATTCCCTAAACCAGGAAACTAACCCAAAAGGACCCGACACACCTTTACAAGAATTCTAAAAATTTTCCCTTTTTTTTTTCTGGTGCTGACATCACACTAACGTCAGCAATACTAACGAGCTAATGTCAGTGTAGGCATCAGCCTATGAGTTGACGTCAGTAGGCATTAGCCTGAGCGTGAATTGCATGCTTATGTATAAAATGTATGCAAGCTACGTCTAGCGCCTACGCAACACACACCCCCACGCTATACGTGCACTTACTATATGGAATGTGTGTTGCATACATTGCCACATGTTTGGATCCCTGACGTCTATGTGTCAAGACCGATGCGGGCTCGTCCAACGCACGTCCCAGCTCTTCTGCGCTCATGGCAGAGCGTGCCGCATGAGGCGAGTGTCGTCCTTCAATGTGTAGTGTCACTTAGCAGTATGCGATTAGCACGTGCGCCACTCCCGACGATACTATAGCACCACACGTGCTTGATGATGCATCTCCCTTCGACAGGGAAAGCAATTTTTGGCATCCCGGGATCCCAGTTTTGCTCTTTTTGGACCTTTTTAACCCGTTTTTGATAGCTAGCCTTATGTATACAACTTTTATGTAATCATATATGCCAAAAAAACTGAAAAACGAATCAAAAATTGGTGAAAACCATAATGAATGGAAACCAAAAGACCTTCGTTTTCAACAACTCGATCAGGTAACTACTCTGATATCACGTGTAACACGTAGGATAGACCTTTTTACTTATCCCAGATCGTTCATGAAAGGGTTAAAATTGAAGAAAATGCGGAATACTTGATTGTGGTTCCATCCGATGTTCTGAAGAAATTTTCGAGGTCAAAACAAGCTCCAATCTTCCCGGGACCTTTGCGAAAGTCGATCACCGACATTTTGTTAACATCTTTTTTCAATTTCTTAAGGTGTAAGAACTCTTAACAGGTCAGAGGATCCTTATGCTTACGAATTACATCAACAACTGAAGGAGACCTTAACCTTTATATATAGCTTCCATATCGGGCTTTCCCAATACAAGCTTGATATGGGTCCGTTCCAAACTAATTGAGATTTATTTTCCTCTCGTACTTCGTCCCATTAATTTAGATTATTTATTGGGCGACTTTATTACCTTTGTTTAGATCAAATTACGTAACTTAATCGATAAGTTATTAAAAAATCAAAAATATAATTAATAGTTGTTCAATTTATGGAGAAGGACAAAAATGTCCAACAAGAACAGGAGCTAGAATGGGTTTATAGGAAGGTTGGTGATGGGTTCAAGTACAGTTTCCATACCAATCTAAAGATAAGATGTTCTATAAAAAATTAATCACATTATAACAATCAAATAAGAGTGTTACTGGAATTAAAGTAGAATTTTCAAAATTAAAGATGTTATATATAAGACATATTAGGAATAAAATATGACTATGTGATATAAATCAAGGTGAAATTCATCTTCTACAAGCATGTTTACTATTTTAAATTACAAATTTTAGCATAACTTTTTCTATGATATTAAAGTCATTTGGAAGCTAGTTAGAATGGCAACAACGTTATAGAAGACATTGAAAGTCAATTTAAGGTTAGCAGAGAAGATATAAATATACTGGATAGAAAGAGGCGAAAGCCCACTGGTGATGCTGTGGATAAAGTAACTTGAGAAATATAGGTCTCATTTTTTTAGTTGATTGATACAAGTTAGTTGTTTGAACATCTTAAAAAGTTAATGGATGTAGTTAGTGAACGGTTGATTGGTTGACTTATTTAACCCCAATAAGCTGATTTTAGAAAAACTTTATAAGAGGAGCGTTTTTTATGTTCAGATAAAAATTAATAGGTAAAAAACCAATCATACCCTCCTTTCATATTTTTTGAGTAATGCTAATTATGCTATAGTGATATTATAGATAATTAAAACTAAAAATTATGCATAACTAAAAATCATGCATGTATTCTGCAGTGATAAATTTTTTTACAATGAAATCAGTTTTTTAGTTACAAAACTTGGGAGTATGTATATATTATGCTAGTCACAACTACTTTTTACTAATGAAATAAGTTTTGTGGTTACGTAGTAAAATATATGCTACGGTGACGAAATTTTTAAGAATGTTCTATGTTTTTATTAGAGTTAAAAACTTAATTTTTGTAAAATTAAATATCTAATCATGACTTAATAAATCCTTTTTTTAATTCATACCATCATAAGTCATTTTACATTTAAACAGTTAATTTTACAAAGTATCTTTAATAAACAGTTAATGTTATCCGCTAGTTAAATTAGTTGATAGAATCAACTATTAGCTAATAGTTAATTCACTGATAAAATCAGATAATAACTAATGCAATCTGCTGATATAATAAAATTGATACTGTAGTAGTACTTAAACTAATGCCAGACTTGTTATACTTTTAGGCAAAAAGTTAAAAGAATAACATTTACAATTTGGTGTTTAACATCGGTTACCCACTAACTTGAGGCTAAAAAAAATTCATAAGAAAGCCAGTTTTAATATTAATGTTGGTAAGATTGGAGGAGGTAATAGTAACTTCTCAATTTTTAAAAATTTCCCTTATAATTAGTCAATTTTATGCTTTTAAAAATCTAATATATCAATTAATAAGCATTAAAAATATTCCTAAAATATTAAATTTTATCAAACTATAATTTTTAAAATTTCAAAACTGTGGAGTCTTGTAGTATAATTGACATAATTAAGTTATTCCACTTTTCTTGCCTCGCGTGCTAACAAAGCCATAAAATGTTCGTTTACTTTTTCCATTTTGTTTCTATCATTTAATTCAAGGGAACGACTACTTAACCCGCAGCTCATCGTCATCCATAAACCGCAAACCATATAATAATATAAATTCAATTATAGTTTTTAGTATTTACGCAGCCACAAATCATATTCCTAGTAACAAGGCTATTGCATTTTATTGAAAATGAGAACTCGATAGGCTTAGGATTGGATTGGTTCAGACATGACATGCCACGCCATCAATTATTATTACGAATTATTATTGCAAGTAGCATAACGAGGTGAACAATTGAATCATCCTCCGAATGATCTAAGGAGAGAACAGTGATGGGATGAGGCGAAGATGGGTTTTCTTAGAAACAGTGATCCCAATTGACTCAGTCATCTCCAATTCCTCTGGAGGATTAGCATCAGGCAATTTCCAATCAAACCAGTACAAGAGATTCGCAAGAACAGCTTCTGCTGA
>JAOQMP010000007.1:27353917-27366918 GCA_027563575.1 Erythroxylum pedicellare
ACTTAGGAAATTAATTTCACCTTTGGTTCCTCAAAGAGAACGACCCGAGGTTGCGCTATATGCAATCCTTGGTTAAAGTTTTGAAGTAACCCCAAGGCGACAATCGGACAAAAAGGTTATTTCAGTAGCAGCAGTATTTTATTCAATGTCATTCCTAACGTTCTCCATGCTCGGGACAAAGTAAAATAATGGACGTTAATAAATTCACAATATATAAATATTAAACTTTTAAAGCATATTTTATTATTAAGATTTAATATTCATATATAAATGACTCAGGTTATAATTTTACATATTTAATAAAATATTAAATAATCATAATAACAGTTAATAATATCTTACAAATATCAACAATCATAAAATAACTAAAAATAATAGCAATAACAACAAAACTATAATTGCAGCAACTGAACATCAATAATAGAATGCAAAATACTAAGAAAATTGTATTAATAAGTACAAAAATGATCATGCAAAATAATTTCTCCTCACATTTTTGGATGTAAAATCAATAATAATAGAATTAAGATCAATATTGTCCAAAATATCCTTCTTAATACATAAAATAGCTAAATTATTCAGCTTACACATAGATTTAATAAAATTTGATAAGCAATTGAAATAGTTAGATATCAATATGTAACTTTAATAAATTCAAGAATTTCAACAAATGACATTAACTTATTTCACAAAATCATTTGTAATATTTTTAATTTAGAAAAAAAAAACTCATCTAAATCTACATCCAACACATTATCATAAGAAATAATTGTTGTAAAATTAGTGCAAAATTTTATTAGTTCATTATCATCTAACATCCTCAACTTCTTTAAATCAAATAAGAATCTAAAAATACTTTGAAATGTCTTTAATTGTTTAAAGTAATTCTTTAATAAAGTAATAATCATATCCACAATAATTAGAAGTGCTAAAAAAGAGGTGGACTATTATATATGGTAGATAAAAATATGATATGCTAATGAATGTGCACTTTTTTTTTAAGAAAATATCAAATATTACAAAAATGTCACAATAATGATCTTTTTTCAATTTTTTAGGCTATAGTTTTAAATTAATGCTTATCCATTCTAATATAATTAATTGTGGAGTCCACTACAACTTAGTTCATCCTCAATAAGATCTTTATCTTATTCATTTAAAATTTTGCTCTAAAAAAAATCATAACTCCACGTTAGGGGCATGGAAACTTTTTTTTATTTAAAATCGGAATTTAAATGAAAAGTCAAGGATTGAAATTTGAATTATTAATAAAAACATATCATTGTTAATAAAAATGCTAACATATATATCAATTAATGGTTGGAGTCAAACTCGTATTTAGCTCTATTCAATAAAGTATACAATTAAATTAAGAGATTCAGTTATAAATTTTTTGTTTTTAGTTTCTACGAGATAAAATGTTAAAAAATCTTTTAGTATATATAAACATTTTGAAGTCAATTTATTAACTTTCTAATTTTTATTTAAAAATAAGTTTATTAACTTTTAAATTTTCAAACTTGTTTAATAAATTAATTTATTTATAATTATTTTAATAATTATATCTATAACTGGCTCATCCTGTACTTACCCAAGGCCCACGCAAGTGCCCTTATTGTATACAGCTATCTAACATGCAATCACATGCATCGGACACTTGGCTGCATCTCCACTTTTCACAGATTTTAATAAGACCGTACCCTCTTGCACCCTCAGATTAACTTTAAATAAATTCCCCTTACTTGAGATATACAGTCCCCACGGACCCCGCCACGAGCTCAGTCTTCTCTCCACCGCCAATTTTGAGATATACACTCCCCGCGACGTGCTTCACATTTAATATGTGATAAATGCATCTGACTCGTTATCATTTTACTTAATATTATATTCCGTCAGACATTCTATTATACTTCACAACTTCAAATAAGACATGTATCACGTGACTCCATAGTACAGGCATTATGTTATACTTACACAAGTTCCACAACTCAAGTTCAAACAAATCATGTACCACGTAAATCTTCTCGCCTCCTTTTCAATTATCAACTATTGTCCGGAAGGACCGTCCTCCAGACTTTCCATTGATCAAAAGCAGAATGTAATTTACTTTTGACAAGTGGCTTAACTGGTCCCTGCAGCAGTGCTGTATCTAGGTAAGAGACAATTCCAACTGAGGGAATCTACTGTTGACTACCATAAAATTACCGGAGAATTCAGTATCTGTTGCTAAAGTAATTTGCCGATATTATGGGAAACGGCCATTGATTTAACTGATTTCGTCTTATTAGTTTCCTTTTGGAATTCCGGGTTCCCTTGTAAACTATAATTAGAGACCATAGACTGAAACTCTTTCTTCCACAAAACCAAGACTTACATTTGACTGTTGACAGGGCCGTTTTTAACTACTTATATAGGCTCGAGATAAAGTAAGGAAAAGTCAATCAGCAATATATAAATATATAAAATTTAAAAGTATAGTTTTATTGATAAATTTTAGTATTTATACATACGTGACTCAAATCATAAGTTTACATATTTAATAAATTGTTAAATAATAATCACATCAATTAATAATATCTTATGAATGTCAATAACAATAACATTACTAAAAATAATAGCAACAACAAAATAACAATAGCAACAATCAAAAAATAATATCATATTGCAAAACACTAAGATAATTATGGTAACAAGCATATGGAAGATCATGAAAAACAATTTTTTCGTATAGTTTTAGATATAAAATCATTAATAATACTATTAAGATTGATATTCTCCGACATATCTTTCTCGATACATAAAATAGCTAAATCATTCAACCTTTCTTATAATAGTGATGATCTCATGTAGGTTTTTAATAATTTTAACTTTAAGAAACTCCTCGCAACTGATGCTATAGTCACAAATAGATTCAACAGAATTTGATAAGCAATTAAAACATTTAAATAATAATCTACAACTTTAATAAATTCAAGAATTTCAACAAATAACTTTAGCTTATTTCACAAAGTCATTTGTAATATTTTTACTTTAGAAAAAATTCTAAATCCACATCCGACACATTATAATGAAAAATAATTGTTGCAAAATTAATGCAAAATTATCTTAGTTAATTATTAATGACCTAAACTTCTTTGAATTAAATAAGAATCTAAAAATACCTTTAAATATTATTAATTGTTCAAATTTATTTTTCAACAAAGCAATTGTCATATCTACAATAACTAGAAGTGCTAAAAGAGAGGTAGACCATTATATATGGCAAATGAAAATATGATATGCTAATAAATGTATACTTTCTATTAAGAAAATATCAAATATTACAAAAATGCCACAATAATTTTCTTTTTTAAAATTTGTAGTATATACTTTTAGATTAATATCCATTCATTCTAATCTAATTATTTGTGGGACCCACTATAACTTAGTTCATCTTAGATGAGATCTTATCTTACTCATTTAAAAGTTTAGATTTTTTTTCTAAAATTCTACTCACCAAAAATCATCAATCTCACATGAGGGACCATCAAAACCTTTTATTGAAAGCTAAAGTTTAGGCGAAAAGTTAAATATTGAAATTCTGATCAAATGTTGTTATATTAATAAAATATATCGTTGTTAATAAAGATGTTAGCATATATCTCAATTAATGGTTAGAACCGAACTTCTCTTTAGATTTATTCAATAAAGCTTGAAATTCAAAATAAGAAAATCAACCACAAAGTTTTTCTTTTCAGTTTCTACAACATAAAGTGTCTAGAAACCTTTTGGTATATATAAACATCTTAAAGTAGATTTGTTAACTTTTCAATTTCTACCCCTTGTCATGAATACATATATTAACTTTTGAATTTTTAATTATTTTAATAAATAGATTTATTAATTTATTAATTTTAACTCTTTTAATAAATGGGTCCCCTATGAATCTAGGCCCTAGACAAATGTCATTCCTGCCTTTACCCAGGATTGACACTAATTGTTGAGATACAAAAACAAAAGGGAGGAAACCCATCTATAGACCTAAAAAGCTGAGATGTTACTATCAAAAGGAAGGAAAACCCATCTAAAAGTTGATAAATGTGTTAGGATCAACAACCACAAACACACACTAATAATAAATTTGTAGGACAGAAAATTAAATGACACAATATTTTTATGTGGTTCAGCAACATAATAATGTCCACAGTTGCGTTAAGAATTTTATTCTTTCTTATCTTGTGATGTACAATGGCAAAATACTAAGACTTCTTACAATAGAATATATAAACTGAACCGTACCCAGACTATAGTAAAATATGGAAACAGAATCCTACTAGGCTACAAACTAATTAATTTTTTATATCTCTAATTATTTCCTACTAGAAATAATATACAACTGCTAGTAGTACAAGAAAACTAAATATTCCTATCAGGCTCCATATCTCAGCAATATCTCACTTAGAGAATAATGCTTAGACCAAGAAACCAATATCTTGCCCATGCCATCTTGAACATCCTTCGAGCACCTGACGTGACAACACCTCTATTGTTAAATATAAAGGCTAATTGAAATACTGCATAACCTTAACTTTTTAGTGTCAACATCAATAGGGAGAATGTCTGTTGGATTCTTTGAACCTAAAATCTTCTTTAAACATAATACTCCTTCTTTAACCAAACTATGAGTGAAGTGATACTACATCCTATGTATTAAGTCATGAAATGAAACACTGGGTTCTTTTTAAGTTGTAAAGCACTTTGGCTATCACTATAGAACATATTGTCATATTGCTTCTTGCCTATCTCCTCTAGAAAACTTTTCAACCTAACCATCTCACGCTTCCTCTGTAGTTGACACAGAAACACCCTTCTATAATTTAGACATTTAACTTATAGTTGAACCATCTATAGAGAACATATATCCCGAAGTACTCTTACTTGTGTCAAACTCCCCACTAAGATCAATAGTAACAAATATTCCAATTTCACTTTGATTTTTCCAAAGCAATGTGCCATACTAGAAGTACCCTTTAATTACATCAATAGCCATTTTATAGCTTCCCGATGTGCTTTTCCTAAATTTGACTTAAACCTACTTATAGCTCCCACTACTTATGCTATGTTTGGTATATAATATACATCAGGCTACCAACTGTAGAAACTTATGGTACCTTTAACATATATTCTCGCTCCTCTACATTTTTAGGTGACTCTTCCTTCGACATTTTCATATGACATACCAATTGAGTGTTCCTAAGCTTAGCATTGTTATGGCAAAATCTACTTAACACCTTTTGAATACATTGGTCCTAAGACAACTTCAATGTTCCAGCTGACCTGTTTCTAGAAATTATCACGCCAGGTATCAACTTTACCAGACCCAAATCCTTCATCTCAAATCTTTCAGACAACTTCCTCTTTAAATTATCAGTCAGTTTCATGCTAGAATCTATAATCAACATATTGTCTATATAAAAACGTAAAATAATATAATTATCATTAAACTTTTTAAAATAGGAACAGTGATCCATGTCACTTCTTTTAAACCCACTTCTACACATAAAAATAAAAAAAAATTATACCACTATCATAGAGCACGTTTCAAACTATACAAACTCTTATTCAACTTGTAAACCAAATGTTCCTTACCTGAAACCATGTAGCCTTTTAGTTGTTGCATATATATATCCTCCTCTAGGTCACCATATAAAAACACTATTTTCACATCCATTTTAAATGCAAATATTCAAATGCAACAATACTCATCAAAATTATAACAATGATTAGCTTTACAATAAGAAAAAATATCTCAGTATAATTAATCCCCTTTTTGTGAGTACCCTTAACCATTAATCTTGCCTAGAATCTCACACTACGGGCACCTTTATAAACCTTGTCAATGCTAGTTGAGGTGTAACTAGCTCTATCCTAATAGCAGTAACTTTTTTATCCTAGTGAACTTATTGTAATATCATCCTTTATGATTTCTTGCAATTTCACCCTTTCAAGCATTTCTCCCATTTCATGTGTATGATCAGAACTTATACTATTCATATCTTTCTACAAGGTTCTCTAATTAAAAGTTATGTCAAGTATCTCAATATTTTCCTATTTTTGTCCTCCCAAAACTATTTCCTGAACTTATCATAACCATATCCAATAAAAAATATCTCACAACCTTGGGATCAAGTTTATCTCTCTTATGAAAGTCAACATACATGTAAGCCACATAGTCAAAAGTTCTCATGTGTGAAATATTTACCTCTTTTACTAACCAAACCTCTTTTGGAATCTTGAAATTCAAAGGAATTAACTATCCTTTGTTTGTCAAGTATGTTGTTGTACTTATTGCATTTGCTCATAATATTTTTGGTAACCCGTATGAGCTTTCATACTCTTCACTCACTCATTCAACATTCTGTTCATCCTTTCAATTACCCTATTTTGTCTAGCCTTTTCAGGAATCGTATTGGTCAATTTGATCCTACTATCATTCCAAAACTTCTTTAATTCTCCCTTGTCATATTTTCTTTCATTATTATATCTCAATCATTTGATCTTCTTCTTAGTCCGATTCTTAACCTCAGACTTCCATTTTTTTAAAATGGAAAATAAACCAATTTATTTTTCATAAGATTTCCTACTATCGTCATCAATGAAGGTGACATAGTATCTTGAGCCTCCAAGAGATGTAATGATTAAAGGTTGCCACACATTTGTATGTACTAGCTTCAACTTGTCTACCTTTAGACTTCTTCCTACCTTTGAGAAATTGGCTTTCTTCTACTTTTCATGGACATAAATCTGACAAAAGTCCATATTAATTGATTTTAAACATAGAAGAGCTCCTTTTAAATCTAAAATCTTCATCCCTTTCTCACCCATATGCCTAAGTCTATCATTTCATAACTTTGAACTATCAGCATTAACTACAATGACTATGTTCAAACACCTTGTGGTAGTGTGTAATGTCCCTGTTTTAGTCTTCTATGCTATAATCCTAACATTTGTTGCATCTCTAAATGTTTTCATATACCCAATAATATCTAGCTGACCTACTAAGATCAAATTTTTCTTTAGGTCTAGAATGTACTTAACATCCTGTAGCTTTTACTCGTCCATACAAGAAGTCTTAATTGACACATTCCCCTTCTTAAAAATTTCCAGATGCTTAACATCAATAAATTAAACCTTTCTACATATTCCACCTTTAAAATTTCTAAACAACTCTCGACACAGAGAAGAATGATGATGCTTTAGAGTCCAAAACCTAATAATCAAAGGGGCTGTCAGTGCTTAGAACCAAAACATCCTTTATTTCCTCCATTAAATTTACATAATCATTCTCCTACTGCCGCTGATTATTTTCTTCGTAGGCTTTAGACAAGCCCTCTTAATATGACCCTTGTCATCACAATTCCAGTAGAGAACATTACTTTGACTTTTTGATTTCCCTCACCTTTAGATTTTGACTTATCATGTTTATTTTGACCCCATTGCTTATTGCTTCCCTTTACCTTAATGCTCAAGGCATTCCTAAAGGATTCTCCTAATTCCCTCCTACAAATACTCTCATTGAGAATTGTATACCAAGCATAAATTAGCTTTAATTTTCTTTACCATTATAAGTACTAATTGTAAAAACAAAAGTATCCTAAATGTCGAGTAGAAAAGACAACAAAATTATTTCTTAAATTTCATCATCAAAATTAATCTCTACAAAACTTAGTTGCTTGATAAACATATTAAATTCATTAATATGATCAACATTATTACTACCATCTGACATCTCAAGGTTAAACAACCTCCGCATTAGAAGTACCTTATTGATTGTCAATGGCTTCCCATAAGTGTTTACCAGGGCCTTTAACAATCTTCTTATTTATAACATTAAATGTAACATCCTTAGCCAATGTCAACCAAACATCACCTACCATTTGCCTATCTAGTATATTCCACTCAACCTTTGCCATGGAATCTAACTTCTTCTTACTGAGGGAGAGGTGTAGATAATCTTTAATATGCTGTCTTCCAAAACCCAAAATCCTTCTTATCAAACTTTTTTTATTTTTCGCCCTCTCATCCTCTATTGTTGTAAATCTTATGGTTTCGTAATCTTTTCCTAATGCCAATTGTTAGGATCAACAATTATAAACATACAGTTATAATAAATTATAGGAAAGAAAGTTAAATGACATAATATTTTTATATGGTTTAGCAATGTGCTAACATCCGTGATCGCGTTTGGAATTTTATTGAGAACTTATAATAGAATATGGAAACCAAATCCTATTTATACTACAATAAAATATAGAAACAAAACCTACTCAACCTAAGAAATTAATTAAGTTTCCATTTATCATATTATGTCCTACTCGAAACAAAATACAACTCCTAATAACACAAAGAAACTAAATATTCTTATTAGGCTCCACATCCTAACCAAATAAATTCAAACAATGAGTGAAAGTGACGTGTGTCATAATGACTTATTCATGTAAAAAGAAATTGAAATGAAATTTCCAAATTCCTTATGGGGCAATCAAGCTTATGTTGCAAAGTTTAACTCAGTCTTTCCTTCACGATCGTTGATCAACAATTTCATTTATTTCTTTATACCTCACATCCCTTATGCTTAAGTTTTTCACTCCTCTCTTACAACACAAGTGTTTTTCACAAACAATAAAAAGGGACAAAAAGATGACAAAGCCAACCTTTTATTTATCAAATCTCAAAGATACAATGTAAAGGAGCTTGAGTCCAACTTAAAGAACTCTACAAGAATACTGCCTAAAAGAACTCCCTACTTGAAGCTCTCACGAAGAGCTCTCTCCTAACTCTCCTAACTCTCTTAAAGATGATTGAATGTATAATAATTCGTACAAATAAACTACAAATGATGAATTTATATAGGTTTACGAGAACTTAGGGACTAAGCTAAAACTATCCACTTTCTCCGATAACATCACCAAAGTAGTGGGGAGATTCTACTTCTTCCACTAACTCCACTAAGTTAGTGGGAATGTATCCACTTTAGACCATTAGCTCCACTTTTACATATGGGATAAGTGTCTGGAAGATGCCTATCCATTACCGTGTCATCTGACCCACTTTTCCACTACTCAAAGAAGTGCTCCATATTATCAATCATGTGCACTGAAGTTATTGACAATCTTTCTATCTCCTAAAATATAATGTAGCAAGAGGTAAGCTACCTATTCAGTAAAGGTAACCTGACCGTAATCTTAAATTCAAATAACTAAATATATGTTGAAAAGAGTCCAATGATAAATAATACATATAATACTAAAATACACAGGCAATACTCAACCTATTTAAGCATTCAATAAACATCCAGAGTTTTATTATCATTAATTAACAATAATAATATTTTTATTAGTTATTACCATTTACATTTTATCTCTTTATTAATTGAATTAACTAGGCGCTACTCATCCTAGTAGGTTTATATTCAATGGTCTATCAACTCATTTCTACTAATCATAATCACTTACTAAATAGAAATGTAATTAGATGTGTAAATATTGGCACAAGGTACTTTAATCCTCAATCTAATCTAGTACATTGATATCATTTCAGTACTTAGTCATCGACACAGGATATTCTTAGGACTTAGGATACTCCTGTACTACTGTAGTACCTAATTATTAATAAAGGGCATCCTTGGAACTCAAGTTGCCTAGTACCTACTCCACTGATAGATGCCTAGCCATAAATCACTCATATCTCAACAACCCATCAATTTGTGACCATCAAGTATAGCTTATCCTAGGCAAGCCACAAATTTACAACTTTCACAGTCTATTCTTAAACCATTATCAACTAATCTCTATCTAATTTTATGAACGTGATTTATTTACCCTAATATTCTTCACCATACATATGCATAACTAAAATTTGTAAATATCATTTTTTCCCCCAAATTATCAAATGATACACATCATAACATGTAACTAAATATAAACACTGAACATTTTGTATATTGGCAATTATTTATTTCATAAATGAAATATTTAAAATTTCATATATTTCATAATTTCACCTTGTTAATTATTAATTAATTATAACAAAAATTCACAATTTTATAAAGTGTACACAAATATATCAAAGTTATCCTTACCTGATTGGTAGACTCAACTATTATGATTAGGCCAATCTACTCCCTAATCCATCCTCTGGACCTATATAAAGTTCTATACCTTTCTAATAAAAAATTGGGTTGTTAATCTCTACAATTTTGTCTCTAATCTATTGAAAATATGGAGGAGAAGAAAAAGAATGGAGCATTTTCGTTGGTTTGCATACAACCCACCTATATATATATATATATTGCTCCTCTTTTTGCATTTTTATGGGCTGAGTTGGGTTTTTCCTGGGCTTTACATCCTCACACAATTACATATCTTTCAACCTCCTTATCGAATAAAGTACCTTATTGCACCCTCGGGTTTAAGATGATTAGTTGTTTCATTATTTTTTGATCTCACATTCGAATCTTGCATCTCATCGAAGAGTTTCACCAACATACACTAATATATGTCAACGCTCGCCTACTCTCAAGTTTTTGTCGAAGATTCTTGTTCTCCTTACCTACTCGCAAGTGTTTATCTTGTTTCATCAACTCAGAGGTTAAGCATCAACTAAGGCTCACTAATACTCAGTACAATTTTGTAACTTGAACTTAGGGGTATAATGACGTGGGTGATCCTGAGAAAAATCGAACTTTGGATCCATGCTTCAAAGCTGTTGTCTCGCGAATTTTAATTTGAGAGTTTAGAGAAGATTCTAACAGTGAGAAAGAAGGAGAGGTGAAGAGTCAACGGTGAAAAAGAGACAGACTAGGACAGTCAACAGAGGTCCCATTTATTTTTTATAGTGGAATACATTACTATCCAATGAGTTTCGTATTAACAATAATAAATCTTTAAAAAACTCATGTCGTTGATTGCCGAAATTCTAATGATTTAGATCTCATAAATTTTTAAAATATTAAATTTATATAGTTTAAATGTCGAAGTGTATCTTAGGTTTTTATATTATACTCCACAATTATAAAACACTATACTTTATAATTTCCTATAAATAAATTATTTCTTTATTTAATGTGAGTGCGAATATTCATAAAAAAGAGGTAAGAAAGAAAATAGAATAACTATTTTGAGTCAGGTCACTGATTATGTAATCAAACACATTGATATATTATTTTTAGGAATGACAAATAAGTCCAAAGCTAACTCTCCGCTTATGCTCGATCTGAGTTAGTTAGAGTTGGAATCAAACTTAATTCTTTTTTTATTTTTATTTTTTTGGCCTTTTGATCGAATTTGTATTTGGACTTTACAAACTGACTCAGATCCAAAATTGGGTCATAGATTTTCACTTCTCTTCTTTCACTCTCTGTTCCCGGTCATCATTTGTTCTTTGCTCTCTGCCACTTTTAATTTCATCCCTCTATGCATAGAGCAAGAAATTCGGGATAGAAACCTTAAAAACTGGAATTTTTTGAGGTTAAGGTTAGGTCATTAACAAATTTCCCATACCCTCTCACCTATAACTATTATGACTAACAAGAAGTTTGGTTCAACCTCTTTCTCTGTGAAAATACAATAAACTGCCACTCATAGTTATTCTTTTTGAATACCGGATCCATGTATAACTTTTTACCTTTTTTGGTTTATTAACAAAAAAGTGATGAACCCTATCATATTTCCACGATAAAAAATTAAAGGACAATGTTTTGTTAAAGAAGAATATTTTGAATTAATGAAGTAATTATTGAAATCTCAATCGACTTTAACAAATAAGAAATTCATTTAAGCCTAAAAAATGAGAGAGTAGATTTAGTAAAACCCCTGCCCCAGGACTTGAGAAAACGTCAAAATGACATAGATTAAAGCTCCCAAGAAACACTTGATTAAAGATGACAGACTAATTTTGTCGCCCATCAAGTTATAATGTTCATCATTTATTTTGTACCTTATTTTATGCAAACTAACATCTAATCTAACAATAAAACTTTTCTATTTTTGCTATTAACAATTAATAACACCTAAGACCTATCACCTAACACCTAATATTTATATTTATACTTTTTATTAAGTGGCTGGTACAACATCACTCTCTATTTTATTTATTGCTTTATTGTTTTCCTGCTGCTTCCTTTGTTAAATGTTTTTATTGTTTATTATTATTTGTAATTTCTAGATATTTACTAAAATGAGAAATAAATAGGTTAAAGAAAGAATGCTTTATGCTAAAGGAATAACATACATACTATTATCAAAAATAACGATAATCAAGTAATATCATAAATTATAGCTAATAAAAATACTCCATAAAGTCGTTAAGAAAATAATTAAAATTATACATAAGAAATTAGACACATTATTAAGACCCTAAATTCTTTAGCCTTAAATATTTGTGTTGTTAGGAAATCAGGACGGAATCTAATCGTGACTACGGTAGAATAATTATAAAACTTTTTTATATTTTGATTTTCCAAAAATCAATATCACTTTAATTCTATAAAATGATTAATAGATAAATTATAATAAAACATGAACCATAATTGGTAACTTATTCCGAAGCTTAATCCTTATTTTGTCGTATTCCTCGAACTGTTTTTGAAATCGAACCATTTCAACCACTGTAACCATATAAATGTTTGACTTTTAACAGTATTCACATAATGGGTTGAGAGAACTATGTAACTTTTACATAAAAGGTTAAGCAATAAATAATAGTTTCATTAGAGTTTAAGTTTATTTATAATAGGTTTTAGTCATTTTAGTAATTTAATTAAAATTAAATTATAATTTCAATTAAGTTTTAATTAGAATTACAAATTATTCTAATAAATATCAATTATGTCCAAATAAGATCCAATATCCCATATTGATCCTTATTTATTAAATATTTCATATTTAATCATAAAGTTTTTCAAACTTTACAATCAAATCTAACTTGATTAAAATATCTTTGCTCTCTTTAACCCATTCTTT
>JAOQMP010000007.1:27367018-27378686 GCA_027563575.1 Erythroxylum pedicellare
TCAGATAGTTAGTTAGTTGGAGTTAGTTACAGAACTCAGCTAAATAACGGTCTCTTAAAGATTCAAGAAGCAGTTTTCAAGAAGACAGTGGAGACTTAGGCTATAAATACTAGTCTTAGTCAAAGGCTTTTTTTTTTTTTTGCTTACAAGAGAAACTGTGATTGTACAATACTTAGAAAAAATTATGTATTCAAAGTGCGAAATAAGAGAGCGAATCCTACTGTAACGTAAATCTCAAGATATCTTTCTTAGAGAGAGAAAGAAAGGTTGTAGCTTGGAGAGACTAAGATAGTAGAAAGGATGCTTTGTCAAAGAGATTTGAAGAGGCTCTTAAAGGGAAGAAAGAATACTTGCAAAAATTGAAAAATATAGTAAAATCTTAGACAAACTCTGAGGACAAGACATAGCCCAAGGTTTGGGGTGCAACATTATAAACTCGTGACGTCTATTCTCTAACTCTCATACTTTAATTTTCTTGTTGTTACACGAGTAGATAAAGTTACTTGCGATTTCAATACTTATCAATTTTTAGTAAAGTGTTTTTGGTATTCATCTATTAGTTGTAAGGATATTCAATAAATCTCAAAAGATTAACAATTTTAAAAAGATTAAACAATTCAACCCCCTTCTTGTGTATTTTGTATACTTTACGTGATTCCTATATTAACAAATGATTTCTTCATAATGTTCCAAAAATAAAAATGAAGGAAATATTAAGTTAAACCAAAAATGTTATGAAAAATAACTTCCACTTCCACTATTTTCATACAATATCGAATTTATTTTAATTAAATTCGATATTATAATCAATAAATTCTGTTTAATTCTATTTCTACTATATCTAACCGACCTTATCTACACCTATTTAAATCTAAGCAACAAGCTAACCAGAATCTATTTCATAGACATTTGGTGAGAACAAAAGATATTTTTAGTTTTGAGTAGGGTTGGATAAAAAGATAAATGGAGTGTGATCAAGTAGTAAGGCAACGAGTTTTTCCTACCTACTAATAGGCAAATGAAGGTTCTAATTATAAAGAAACCTGAAGAATAGATTGTCAAAAAAAGAAGTGGTGGTAGCTGCAACAGTTAAAGTCAAATTTCAAATGCAATAAATTATGGAGAATTTCAAAGAATTAGAAAGGTGTGAGAATGTCGAGCTAGTTTTTGAAGAGAAAGAATTCTTGATAAAGGACAAGGGTCAAATTGAGGATTTGAAGTCTATTATTGGAACGTTTGACGATTTTAGGAGCCAAAATGAAAAAAAAAAACACTTGAGGAAGTAAATTTGAGTAGTTTAGTAGAATCTTAAGGTGTGGATCCAAAAAATAAGGATATAATTAGTCAAACTTTTGAAGGATTTTAAGGATGATTTTGCTTAAGATTATATTAAAATGCTAGGATTAAGTAAAAAGGTTAATAGAACATAGACTTCCTATCAAGCTAAAGTTTTTTCCTTATTACCAACCTTCTAGACGTTGGTCCAAATACGTCAATTAAATTAAAGAAAAATTGAAAAAAATTTTAAGGATGGTTTCTTTAAATCAACCAGATATACTGAGTGGCTCATCAATGTTACACCTATAGTGAAGAAAAAAGGCAAGTTAAGGGTTTGTGTTATCTTTAGGTATTTAAATGTTTCCACTCTTAAGGATATGTCATTGATGTTGATTATTGATTCTTTAATTGATGCAACGACTTGACTTTCCTTGTTTTCTTTTATGGATTACTTTTTTGGTTATAATAAGAATTTTATAGCTAAGGGCGAAATTTAGAAGTTCTAGAGCAATAGGAACATTTGAATGGATTGTGGTATCTTTTTGTTAAAGAATATAGGGGCAAATTATTAGAGGGATATGAATGTTATCTTATGTGATCTAATAGGTAGTAGATTAGAAGTTTATATAGATGATATTGTTATTAAATTAAGAAGGGGGAAACCTTCTAAGGATAAGAATGCACAAATTTAATCCCTAAAGGTGCACTTTTGGAGTAAAAGAAGAAATTTCCTAGGTTTCTTAATCTATAAAAGAGGTATTAAATTAGACAAAATAAGGCAAAAGTGATCATTGAAAGAAGACCACCTAAAAATAAGGAAAAAAATGTCCAAAGGTTTTTAGGCCATGTAAACTATGTCAAAGGTTCACTACTAATTTGGTTGGTAAAATGAAAGAATTCTTAGATCTCTTGAAGTAAAAAAAATTACAAGGAATTTTACTGGGAATAAAGATATCATATGGTATTTCATCAGATTAAGAAATACCTAACCAAGCCTTCAATGTTGATGTTGTCGTGGAAGGAATATCTTTGAAGTTACACATTTTTTCATAGAGGAATCTATTGGTGTTTACTGACCTAAAATAATGAGGTCAATCATGATCAAGCTATTATTATTTAAGTAGAATTTTGATGCTAATAGAAAGGAAGTACATTCCTATTATGAAATTATTTTTACTAATATATTTTTCTTGTAAAAATTAAGACATTATTTGCTTTAAAATCAGGTTTGTGTGGTTTCGTAAACCGATTAGACAAAATATATGTTTAATAATCATTTTAAGAAACATTAGGAAATGGATTATGACTCTCATAGACTTTAACTTGGTATATTGTCCTCAAATGTCAGTAAAGGTACAAGCATTGGTTGAATTTTTAGCAAGCCACTCAATAATAGAGATTCAAGAGAATGTGGAACATTTAGTACTTACATGTGAAAGGAAGCCTTGGGATCTAAAATTTGATGGTTTTATTATGGAAAAGTCAATTGGTGTTGGGATTGTTATTATCTCACCAAATGGACAGAAAGACATTTATTTTAAGATGGACTTCCCATGCACCAATAACTAGGTTGAATATGAGGGCTTGGTAATTGAACTAGAACTTTTGGTAGGTCTTAGAGCTAAAGAAGTTTTTATTAAGGGAGATTATAACATAGGTATGTAAGTTTAACTTTTTTGCCTTATTATACTATAGCTTCAATTATTGCAACTCCTTGATGAAGTAGAATTCCAATATATTCTTCAAGAAAAGAATTGGTAGGTGAATGCATGATTGAATGTATTTTTTATTGTTTTAAATTGCAAGTGCACAATGTAGTTGTAACTAACATTGACAAGTACAGGTCGATACCACAAGGAGTACAAGTATAAGTAATAATCTCTTTTCTATTATCTAATGGTGATTAAGATGACAATTTAATTTAAAACTAAATTAAACTACAACTCATCAAAATAATGAATCAAGACAAATACAACGTAAATCTAATCCAATATCAAATAATTGGTATTTCTGTAATAAATCTCCCTAAGATATCTTAATTGTTAATCCTTTATCATACAATTCAATTATCGATCATTGGATCGTGAAAATTTCTATTTTATATTAATATTTTTTTCAAAATTATTAACAACTAATCTTTAACTAATCTTTGGTTGATTAGCTAACACATCTCTCCAGTTAAAACCTCTAAGATCGCATCGTTCCGAGTTTTGAATTTCTCTATTCGGTTTGACTTTAATATAAAGGATTTACATCGACCTATCTCTAGGTTGGCATGCAACTCATTTCAATTATAGTAGATCTATTCATACAAGAGAATTTCTAAATTTCAATTATATGAAATCAAACATTGAACTAATATCCTAAACATATTAATTCAAGAATATAAACACATAATTGAATTTCAATGAATCAATTAATTAAATTGCATTCAATAAAGAATCAAATCATAATATCCAACCAAACTTAGGGGTCATCCTACCTAGGCACTAAACAAACTTAGTTACTAAACATAAAAAATGAAACAAGCATCAAAAGTTCAGAAGAAGTGTTAAAAAGAAAAGAGGCCATGGATTTGTATATCCCCCTTCTCTATAATGAAATCCCCTTAAATGCTTGATGAAAGTCTATTCTTTATTAGATCTCTTAAAGTATCTTTGTGTCTTCGTGATCCTAGGTTTAGAATCATATCTTTTACTCTAACTTTGGCTATAACTTTTGACTCTAGCTGCTTCTCTGTCATCTCTCCTTCATAATTGCCTTTAATATTACAAAGCTAGGATTTCTGGATCATACACGGTCAGTTATACGACCGTCTGAGTGATCGTATATGTCAAAAACACGTTAAGATTAGGACTTTACATGCTCATGAGAGCTTACATGGGCAAGGGATATGGCCATGTATGTTACTTACACAAGTCCGTATCTCCACATGGGCAAACATAGCATTTTCAAAGGTTTACATGTTTATAATCCCTTACATAATCCCTATAAACGGAAGTGTATGTTTCTAACACGTGTGTGCACATCTTTACACCGGCATGTGTATCTAAAACAATTATAATTCTTCTATTTTATGCCATGATTTTCTCCTAATCTCTTATCTTTAAGCCATTGAATATGCTCTTCATGGGCCCTGATATTAAAGAGTAACAACATCTTATGTCACTTTTGATGATATACTATAGCTGGTCGAGCTTGTGTGAGAGTTCTACTCAGGTCTTTAAATGACCCCTCTCCTCTCTCTCTTCCTTAATACCTTCTTTGTTCTTCATTGTGGAACGGCTTGTTTGTTTCTCATCATTATACTTAAAACTAAATTAAAATGTGAGAAAATAACAAATTGGAATACGAACAAATTGTCTTTCCCTACACTTAATTTGTACGCTCATTATGTTATGGAATTATAAAAACACATAATTAAAAATTAAATTATAGTATGCAATTAACAAATAACTAGAAAATTAAAACTAATAACAAAATTTAAAATGCAATTAATCAATGAAGTTAATCTAATAAGCAATTTCCAATGCAATTCCTAAAATTGAAAATTCGATTACAAAATTTAACAAATAAACCTATACTAAACACAATTAAAACCTAATTCACGCAAACTACTAAATTGAAATGAAATTAAACTAGGAAATAATATCTAATTAGTAGAAAAAGAACAAATTAAACCTAATCTAACAAAAATCATCACAATTCATCATATAGTGAGAAAAATTCGCATACCCAAATTAAATTTCATCTAATCCTTATGCAATTCATCAAATTAATCTAACAATTCAAATGAAAAAGGATGAAATTCAACTTGTTATTGAAAATACAAAACTTGGTTAAATCATTCTAAGATGCAACAATGACATAACCCTAACATTTTAGGCATGAAAAACCCTAAAATTGGCAAAAAAATACTCAAATTTCCAAGTTTAAATCATATAAAAGACAAGAAAAACTTACTTGAATGTTACAAAATCACTTAAATATTATTGGGCTAGGTTGAAGAATGGAGAGGAAAATACCCAAATTTCCAAGTTTAAATCATATAAAAGACAAGAAAAACTTACTTGAATGTTACAAAATCACTAAAATATTATTGGGCTAGGTTGAAGAATGGAGAGGCGCAGCAAGTAATTGGCAAAGAAGGAGAGACAAAATATGAAAGAAGAAAGAAAATAGGACTTATATGATCAGTTACATAGTCGCATAACTGACTATGTAACTCCAAGCAACTTTGACGGACCTTTAAAATAAAAGTTCTGTAAAAAAAATCCACAACTAAATCATAAAATAAACCACTAGAATTATCAAAATCCACAAGGTTAAGGGAATGATTCAAGACTTCAAACATTTTAAATATGACCTCTTCGTCCCCAACATTAAGCACTAAACTCTCCAACCTTAAGCACTAACTTTCCCTCACTGACATCAAGAATTGACCTATTAGTGGCTAAAAAAGGTTGAACTATATTAAAGGTATCTCTATACCTTCCTCTATGTCATAAATAAAAAAATTTAATTGGGAAAATGAAATTATTGACCTTAACAAATATATCTTCTATAATTGTAAATTTATCCTAGTAGGTTTCAATTTACCTAATCTTAATTTCTTAAACAAATAATAAGGAGCCATCTTACTATTGACCCTTAAGTTAGCTAAAGCCTTTTCTACTTTTAAGCTACCGATTTGACAAGGGATAGTAAAATCCCCTGAGTTTTTTAGTTTCTCTAGTAGCTTGCTTTGAAGAATCAGTGAGCACCTTCCACTCAATATCACAGTTGTTAACTCCTCTAACTTCCTCTTTTTTTTACTAGTAACTCCTATAGAAAAAATTTGGATAATTTGGCATCTGCACAAGGGCCTTAATAGGGGATAAGTTGATATGGATTTGTTTAAATAGTTCAAGAAACTTACCAAATTGCTCATTCATTTGATCTTTCTTTACTTTGGTAGGATAAGGGATGACATGTTAGTTCCTCAACTTGTTAAAGGCACCCTTCACCTCTAGCTTTCTCTTGACTTTTGATATTATTCTCTTTCTTATCTTGAGTTTTGTTCTCCTCTTACATCTTTTTTTCACTCCTAAGAGTAATTGTCATCACACGTTCTTTAGCATATCTCTTTGGTAGTAGCAAACTCACTTATGGTCTTTCAGAAATTAACTTAGCAAGCTAGTCGATCTACATTTCTTGGTTACATATAAAAGCTTTTTGATTTCTCAATGATGTCTTTGTGGATTGAAATCTTGCCTATGAATGCTGAAGCATTCCAGAAATGATATCCTTCAAGCTTGGCTTTTTCTTCTTCTTGAGATTGCTGTTGTTAGAATCCTTATAAAGGGTTGTTCCTTATCTACCCTTGATTCCTCTATCTCTGTGAGAGGCAAATAGAATGTTTTGAAGGAATTTAAGTACTAAGATTCATTGATGATGGAATTAGAGGACTTAGGTAATGTTCACCTCCAGGCTTTGAATCACATAATTATACAAAAAGAGAAGGTATCAAAGTTTTACAAGAAGGAATTCCAGGAAGGTGATTTAGTACGGAAATTGTACTTGCAGTAAAAGATAGAGAATGGAAAAAGTAGTCCCCTCTAAATTAATAGGATTTTGGGAGGCAATGCCTATTGGTTATATACCCTATAAGGTGAACCTCATAAAAGTTTGGTTAACAGTAAATATTTGAAATCATCACGAATAAAATTCTCTAAACCAAATAGCAAAAAACCAAAATAATCATCCAAGCAAATAATTATTCTAAGGAATTGAAAATTCACAATCAAATAGGCCAACCTATAGCCAATAAGTTGTTCATAAATAATAGAGAATTTAAAGTTAATCCATGTCAAAATGCCGAATCTCGCTCAATTGTTTGATGCAGGAAACTTGATCTTCTTTAGTGTATTGGACTTCTTGTTTCCAGATGTCGACTTCTTCCTTTTACGGCATCAAAAATTTCTCCAGCTCTTTAATGGTCTGCTTGACCTCATTAAATTCCTGGTTAAGCTGCTTGTCATCATGTTTTAAAGTTTCTTGTTTACATCTAATCAGCCTACTCTTTTGTGGTATAAAGACGTCACCAAAGAAAGTACAAGCGGAAGAAATCTTCCATAAAGGCTATTTCCTCGGTAACAAGCAATTTTAGCTTCTTTAGGCAGTTTG
Source organism: Erythroxylum pedicellare (assembly GCA_027563575.1). Taxonomy (NCBI): domain Eukaryota; kingdom Viridiplantae; phylum Streptophyta; class Magnoliopsida; order Malpighiales; family Erythroxylaceae; genus Erythroxylum; species Erythroxylum pedicellare. The sequence goes on from JAOQMP010000007.1 coordinate 27,374,462, forward strand.
CTGGCAGATCGAAATTGATTTTCTAGCAGATTTTTTGGGGACTGTGTCTTGGCTTTCTTAGAGGACCAACAGTTACTTGTCAAAAATCCTTCTTTTGACATCAATCAAATCCCCTCCAAGATAAGACGACATTTGTTCAAACCAAAAAATGCCACAAGTAATTTGGTATTTTATTGATAAATGTTATTAAATAATAAAGCGATAAGAGTTTCCCCGTCGTAATTTATATTTGGTCCAAACTACTAAAATTGGGGGCATGCTTGGGAGTACAAATCATGACAGGTTATGGGGGGTGTCTATTTACATGGGCATAATATCCCCAGCTATGATTTGCTCAACGCCAGGTAGCCCCTCAGAAACACGACAGGGCGACTCGCAGGGTAACGATATCCTCACATAATGCCTGGGAACCATAAGAGTTGAAACACACTCCTTTCACGTGGCCATTGTACCTCACCTCCTCATGCGGTCCCTTGTAAAAAAGGGGTGTCGCAGAGCTTCTCGAGCTGTAAGCCTATCCGAAGGATCATATCTAAGCAACCCTTGTAAGAGATGTATTAAATCTCCAGCTGAATGATCAACGTGCTGCATTATCAGATTCTGCAAGAATGGGTAAAATCAATGACAATAGTCGAGGAAAACAGGATCAAGTCACATAATCTAATATCAAACTATAGATACCTGAAGCCGAGGTAGCTTGAGAACTGCTTTTAAACTCTCTCTCGAAGTAGCACCTTCTGGCCAATCTAGTCTACCCCTTCTTAGATATTTTTCACCATGTCGGCTGAAAGCAAGAATAACTTGGTAAATTCAAGTAACACCATGCCATGTCAATAATAACTGGAGAAAATCAAAGATCAACTTACTCTACTTTCTTCAGCATGTGCTGAGGTAAAGGACCAAAGACCCTCTCCATCATTGCAAGATGCTCAAGATTCTCATGCGTCTGAAATAGAGCCTCACCCTGTTCCAACAGTTTCGAAGTTGCATGAAGGTTTTTAAATACCCAGTCGAATTTGTTCATATTAACTACAAGGTTAGAGTGCCATGACATACCGTGCATAACTCAACTATGATACAACCAACACTCCAAACATCACAAGGGAAACTCCAACCAAGTCCTACAGTAATATGAAAAATTAGTATCTGCCAAAAGAAACAAGTAAAAGCCAGTATTCATCCTCCCAACACGTACCAAGAATAACCTCTGGGGCTCGGTAATGCCGAGTTGATATAATGTAGTTCAGATCTTGCCTCTCATAAGTAGTGCTACCAAAATCAATCACCTTTATAACACTAGATTTTGGGACCCTTTTAAAGTAAGAACTATCCCTAGGTGATCGGGAAGAACCCTGCTACAATTAAGAAAGAAAGGCAGACAACTATTACTAACAAAGCTTCACCATAAACAGGCACAAAACTGTGCAACTATGTGAGTATAAACAAAAAAATACACCTTGTAATCAGGAACCTTCACATAGTCGGGGGAAAGTAAAAGAATATTCTCAGGCTTCAAATCAGTATGAATCAATCGTAGATCGTGCATAACTGCAAATATTCAAAAGAACAAGTAAGCAAAAACCACAGCTGAAAAATAAAAGCATTTCTCAACTCGTTTGATGCAAGGAAATTTTGAAATTTGAAATCCAGAAGTGTCTACACTTTGGTTATAGGTGTGCTAAAATTAGGGGGAGAAAAAAAAAGAGATTAGACATATGAAGATCATGCATTCTCTATATTATTGTGAAGAAATTGATAATCAGTAATACGTGCATACAAAGAAACTAGCTCAAGTATTTTACTACACACATGATACACATTCCAACAGTTGTCTTCCAATCTCACGGACAAGATCAATGGGAAATGAGCGATAATTGTTTTTGCGTAGAAAATCGTATAAACTTGGTCCAAGCTTCTCAAATACCTGTTGAAACCATTTACATTCACCCACAAATCTTAACCCCAAATTATTGGTGAATTGGGGAAATTAATCTATTCAAATCAACAATATACTTACAATACAGATATGGTTACGATAGTCAAACCAGTTCCGTATCTGCACACAACTACAAAGAATAAACCCATTCAACAATTGACAAAAAATTACAACACCAGAAACGTGAATATAGGAGCTTTTATCAAGAGAGAAGTAACTCACTGATTGCCACTTTTGTCATGTTTACCAAGCTGTTGCAAAACTTCAATTTCTATCATAGCAGCATCACGATATTTCTTGATCCCACGAACAATTTTGATGGCAACCATTTCCTTCCTTTCTCTATCCCAGCATTCTAAAACTTGGCCAAATGTTCCTAGATAATGAGAAAAGAGAAATTATACATGATGTCTAAAGAATGCAAACTCAGAAGCAAGCATTTAATCTTCAACTCAGTGGACTTTATTACCTTCACCCATCTTGCTATGGATCTTATCTGCAAAATCGGTAGGGATGACAAAAGAAAATATAAACTTGGTTAGCAAGCACTCATAAACAAAAAGCTAGAAACAGAGAAAGCAGCTATATTTGTGAGTGTCTAGAACATCAATGTCACAATCATGAACTGATAGACCATGAGATTTTTCTTCACAAGAAAATCAGTGATAAATACTAAACATGAACCATAGTCAGATACAGTACAATGTCACGGAGAGGCTTCAACACGAAAGGTGATCTTCTATTCAACAAGAGACAACTAAATCCACAAGTTGTAAGAAAATACTCTTTTGGTTCATAAGAATATATTTAAAATCAAAAGAGCCGAGCAGTGATTAGGAGATGTGGTTGGTAAAGTAAAATTACAGCGAGAAGTTAAATTTTCTCCAAGTGCAAACATGTAATGGCCATCCTTGTCATCTTCCCGCCATGGGGGAGAACCATTTCGATCCACTCCTTTTACAAATAGAGAACTAGGGGTAGTGTGGTCTGAGGTTGCTCCTGAACATGCATAGCTGGCTACATTCCCAACCTCTTGTCCACAAAATATTCCTACCTGAGCCTACAAACAGCCACCATACATGTACCACTGAAGAAATTATAACATGAACTTTTCACCTAATACTTTCTTACCCTTGGGGAATTCACATCACTACCAAAATCCATTCATTAAATAAACAGATGACAAAAATATTTCACAGCAGTCGTCAAAAGCATACATCTAAAACACAACATTATAACCTAGATTGATTTCTGGAAATGAATTACAGATAGAAAAAGTTTTTATTTCTTGAAAAAAATATGATATTTATTTTTTTAAAATATTGACACCCAAAAATTGACGAAATCAAACAATTAATTTCATCATATAGGATATAAACTCAGAAGCACAAAGATCTTCAACCGTCACGGCTTGCTAAAGACAACAAACCCTAAATTTACATCCAAGTCCAAAAAATATAGGAAGATTGAAAGTCAGAAACAATTAAAGCAAAGATGTCCAAGATACATATACAACCAAAATGATAAATTAGCCAGAAACTCGCCTATCAGTGGATTTAAGGGTAAAATTAAGATAAGTATCACATCAAAAACAAAACCTGATTAAAACAGCGATAGATCAACAAAATGAAAAAGAAGGATGATACCTTTGGGACCTCAGGTACGTCCCAACCTAAGCGCGCCCTCTTTCTGGGACGGCGATCAAGATGCGCAAGGGGAAACTCCGTCACACGCTCCATCTCCATAATCAGATACCAGGGAAAATCGATGAGAAAACGAGGGAAAATTGGGCGAATTGAAGCCAAACCCTAATTTTAATCTAAATAAATAGGTAAAGGTAGTTGTGCTGATATCTGAGCCGTCCACGTTTCCATAGCAAGACCGTGAGATTGAGTTCGGCACGTTCTCATTGGTTTCCACCGCTTTTTAGCTATTCCACGAGTTGACTACAGTTATCCCTCGCCTCACCCCTGGTTGAGTTTGCATTTTTCTACATAATTCAAACGTGCTCATAACCACGCGATTGCAATTCGACTTGGTGTCTTGCAAAGCTACGAATACTTTATCGAGTTTGGTACCGAATTGAGCTTTAAAATGGAGTTATATTGGTATTGGTCGATACTGAGTACCGTTTCGAAAAAAAATTTAAAATGATGAAATAGTTCCTAAAAATTTTAAAAATTGTAAAATGGTCCATATTGGTATATTATACAATTATAATGTACACTTTACTAGTTTACTGTTTACATCAACCATTTTTTCAAAAATCTTAATAATAAATAATAATGA
>JAOQMP010000007.1:27390264-27405253 GCA_027563575.1 Erythroxylum pedicellare
AATGTCTACTCTATTTTGAGTCCAATTATATTAGTTCTCTGCCATTAGCTATTGATTCAATTAATGATATTTGTAAATTGTTTACAAAATATCATTCCACCTTGGCCAAGGATTTCCTGAATCAATATTAATCGAGAGCAATGAAACATTCTCCCTAATTATTTTAAGGTGATGAATCCTATCTTGATCATTCAACTATCTCCATACAGTTCATGCTACATCCAATGACTACCGTTTAAATGACCTTTGATAAAATAGATCACGAGTAGTATTAAAACATAACAATCCCCGTACAAGATAACATTGATGACCTCTAGTCAAAGGATCACTTATAAAATCATCACAATGAGAATTCCATAGACAGACAAGTAATGTTCCAAATAGATTTCTCATATCGGGTTTCTTCAGTGAACTTGTTCTCTAGTAAGCACCCGCAAGTTTGTTTAAGTATCTCTATACTTTAGCCTATAAGATTGACTACTTCCTTCATAAAGAAAAATAAAACGTGTGCTCGTCTTTTTCCATTCTATTAATGTTCAATCTTAACAGAACAATGACTAGAAACATTTATGAATATTACATAAATGCAATATGAATCTCATAATTATAATCCCATTATAATTTTATTTACAGTGTATAATTATTCCATGAACTTTATCATATACATTTAAACATGTACAAGATAAATATGCCTTTTAAATAATTTGTCACTAAATTACAATCAAAGCGATTAGCTGTAGGGCATAAACCAACATCAATCTCAATGCTTCGTCTCCCGCCTTCACCCCATGGGACAAACTGTCTCCTTTACATCAGTGTTGTCGCCCTTCACTGTCACAGTTTTATGGTAAATCATTTGTTTAGTCTTTACCTACTACTTAGACCTTTTTTTTTATAAGAGCAGAAGTTGGTGAAGGAAGATGTTGATGGATACGACGTAACATTGTAAATAATAAATAAGCGAAACATTGTCATGTAAGAGCGGGAGCTGCATAGATATTTTCGATGCAACATTGTAAATAATACATAAGTGAAATGTTGTCGTGTAGAGGGAACATTTGTCTTATTGTAAGTGTTTGGCCACCAAAGGTTCTTAAAGTTGTTAATATAACCTTTGGAGGCATAGAAGAGATCAATGGATAACTATAAAAAATTTTCTCTATCTAAAAAGTTCCTTTCTCTTCTGTTTCTTCTACTTTTTTCTTTGCACTTTCTCTCTTTCATTCATTGTTTCAATCCCTAAATTTTCCAAACTAGCTATGCGATAAATATCTGTATTAAAATTGGTATCAGAGTCGAGATTCAGACTATAATCAATGCTGCAATATGGAAGAAGGAACTCGAGGCCAAGAATGGAGACAAATGGAGGAAGGCCTACATAATCAGATGCAAGAGTTGGAGATAAGGCATGAACGAAGCATGCATGAATTGAAAGAATGTATTACTCAGTTGCTTCAAAAAGGTAACAGTGAAAATGGTGTAAGGGGAAATGTCGATTAGAGGGTCTTTGAAACTGTAAATGGAGATGGTTACTATGAGGGGCATTACACCATTCCTACAAGTTGCAGTAAGATTGAGATGTTGGTGTTCAAAGGAGAAAATCTATGAGCTTGGTTTTTTAAGTGTGAGCAATTATTTATGATGGATTGTACTCCAATAGAGTTCCAAGTGGGTATGGCTACGATGTATATGGTGAAAAATGAATTAAGGGAATTATTTAATATTGATCTCTTAAGATGGTTTAATCTTGTATATATAATTAATAGTGACAGAAGATAATTACATCAGTTACAAGGATAGATACAAATAGTCTTGATAATATACTTTCGTTTATCTTAACCGTATCTATCTAATGCTTATCTTAGATGCATCTATATATAATCCCCCCTCAATTTGGTGTACGATTTGGGAAAACTGCACTAAGATTGGTTTGTAGCTTACAATGAGGTGTGCCCAATAAGGCCTTGGTGAGTACATCTGCTGGGTGCTCCACGCTTGGTATATGTTGGACAAGAATATCACCCCACTGCACTCTCTCGCAGACAAAATGCAAATCAACTTCGATATGCTTGGTTTGAGCATGATTAACAGGATTGGCAGCCAAATATGTAGCCGAGAGATTATCACAATAAACTGAAACTGGTTGATTGTCATGAATATACGAATCACGTAGGATAGATTTAAGCGAACAAATTTTCGCAACCAAGGCTACAGGTGCCTGATATTCTACCTCCGCTGAACTTTTGAAAATGATGTGTTGTTTCTTTGATGTCCAAGAAACCAAGTTTGAACTTAGATATACACAAAAACCTGTAGTTGATCTTCTTATATAATTACAACCAGCCTAGTCCACATCGTTGTAGCCAACAAGAGTTTAATTTGATGAAGCTTTGAATTGCAAAGCAAATCCTAGCATTCCTTTGATATACCATAACAACCTTTTAATCAACATCCAATGAGCTTGAGATTGATTATGCATATGTTGCAAAAGAAAGTTAATAGTGAAAGCTATGTCAGGACATATAAATGTGAGGTACTGAAGTGCTCCTAGGATGTTGCGATATTGGGTGGAATTTTCATATGGTTGACTCTCTTGGGTTGAAAGCAGTCTTGCTAGAAGAGGTGTAGATATGGGTTTACAGTCACTTATATTTGCCCTGGCTAGAAGATTCGTACTTTCATTGATAAAGAAATAAAAGATTATGATCTCATGAAACCTCAATGTTAAGCACTAAGGAATAGGTTAACCAGGCTCCTAGCTGGGGTGAGTATCTGTTGGCATTCTCTAGAGAGGTACTTTCAAAGATCTGATAGGAGAATTGAAGGAATTATGAAAGAAGGGAACTGTGAAGGAGTATCGTGTTGAGTTTGATATGCTATCACAAAAATTAGTGATGTTTGAACCTTATTTGGTTAGTATATTTTTTAAAGACTTGAAGGTAGAGATTGAATATCCAGTAAATTTGTGGAATCCAAAAACTCTTCAATAAATGTATAATTAAAAAAGAAACATGAGATGGTAGCTATACATCATGGAGTAATGGGAAAATTCCATCAAAGAGGTTCATATTTTGCTATAAATTCACTGAATGTATCAAAGTCTCTAGGTCTGTTGCCTACAACTATACAAGGAAGTTAAAAGGGAGACAAAGATTTGAAATGGAGCAAGACTATTTCTAGAAAGGAACTAGACGACCGTAAACCTAAAGTGTTGTGTTTCTAGTATGAAGAAAAATATGTTCTTGAACATAAGTGCAAAAAGAAAATGTTGCAAATGTATGTAGTTGAAAAAGAGGAGGAGAATGAGGAAAGAGGAGACACTAAGCATATCCTTGCAAGCTATATCAGGAGTGTTTATGGTAGGGAATTCTATGCAAACACTTTGGAGATTGATGTTAGTAGAACAGATATAATATTAAGAGTTCAGTTGTTATTGATTTTGAATGATAGTGTATTCAATTACCAAAAAGGGATCATTAAGTTTTGTTAGTATGGGGAAGAGATAGAGTTAGCGAAGGATGCAAAAATATGATGGAAGTACGAAAGAAGAAAGTAGCAAAAATAAGAGACATTTATATTTGGGAAAAGGTTAGATATAACACTAAATACAGTGAAGAAGTTGGAGAAGAAAATAAAAGATGCACTGCATTGGAGAATTGTTTAGAAAAAGATGGTGCTTATGAAGTTTCAAAAGGTGATAGAAAGCAAACTATAAGGATTTTTAGACAACAAACATGTAATTGTTAGGCGTGGGACCTATATAGACCATTATAGATACTCATGTTGAGGTGATACATCCTCTAATAAAAAGAGTTATGCCTGGTAGACCCAAAATTGCAAGGAGACATCAAAATGAGCCAAAGAAATTAAAAAATACAAGAAAATTGTCTAAAAAAGACAAGTAACGAAATGTAAAAAAAATGTGATAATTCGGTCATAACTCCAAAAAATGCAATAAGGATAGCTCAACCCTACACGTTAAGGCTTCTTCACAGGTATGTAAACCTTATGTTAATCGTATGAATACAATTTTTAAACTTTGCAGTAACTAATGTTTATTATTATCTTAATCATGTGATCACATAGGCATCTTTACAGATGTATAACCTTTTAGTTTTTTGTTAATTATTATTGGTTTTAATAACTATCGAACTTGTTTTTATTACAAAAATAGGTAAAGTGTTATAAATAGAGTTGATGACAATGTTATACCGAGTCAACAAAGCAATATTGTAAGAAATGTATTTTTTATCAATTTATCTTAGTTGAAATTTTAGGCAAATGTATTTCTAATGTTTTTTCTTCAATTTGCTAAGTTGGTACATCTGAACATACCAGTAAAATAAAAGTTTGGAGATGTTGATCTGCACACACTCAAATTATCATTTGAACCAAATAGTTTACAGTTTAGAGGATATTTTAATATTACTTTAGAAAAGTTACAAGCTTAAGCAATCAAAAAAAGAATATTAGTGACACAATCATCACAAGGACAAGTTTTGTAGTTAAGCACAAATGAGGGAAACATTGTCGATTAACAATGCCTCTTAACTTTTTGATATACATTCCATGTATGTGTTACGGACATATTTGAAAATGGTGACAAATGTTGATGATGTATAAACAAAATGTTCATATTGGGCATATCTTTTTTAGCTTGACCAATATAACTACTGAATCTTTAAAAACTTAATCAATGTCATGCATATAATTTTCCTTCAATTTCTATGGGCTGAATGTTTCAGTGTCTATTGGATTTATGTGGCAGTGTTCATTTTAATTGATTAACCAATGCTTCATATATAAAGAAACTTGGTTAAATTTGATCATATGAATTTTTAATAGGTGTGGGAATAAGGCTTTCAATTTGTGACAAAAAAATAAATCTTATATAAATAATATAGTTATATATTACATAATTCATATTTAATTATAATTCAATACAATTTCCCTACATCATAGTTGAAAATAACAAGTACCATAACTAGAACAAATCTTATTACAACATTCATTAAAATAAACTTCATTGCATTTTTTTGGCCAGTAAATTAATATCTTCCTTCAAGAGCTTCATTTGTTATTTAAACTCTTCAGTTGTTTCATCCCCTTCTATAATATTGATTCTTCTTTCCTTAATTTTTGAATCACTTAAACGACTCTGTCAATAAATTTGTAATGCTGCCATTTAAAAAAGTTATATCTCCTAACCTGAAATATTTTATTTTGTTATGTAAACTTCAACCACAAGTTTTTAATCTAATAACAAATATTTCACCGTATAATTAGGACATTCATAAAATCTATTACTAGGATTATAATCACTCCATAATGTCCTTTGGTAAGAGATTGGATCCATTCCAACTTTTGCATTCCTTCATCCCTTCATTAGCTTTTGCTTTTGTAGAAAGGTGATGGGATGGAAATTGTTTAAGTTGATTCTCAATCTTTTCATTTTAAAGTTGATGCAGTAGAGGTAAAATTCTCTAATGATCAGATAAGGCTGATTTAAAATTGGTTTTGTGGAGAGTGTTCAAAAAATAAGGGTGAAGAAAAGATAAGGTTAGAGTCAGAAATATTGGTAAATTCAACTGCCATTATGCTTGCTAATAGGCAGATAAAGGTTCTAATTGTGGAAGAACATGATGAATAGACTATCACAAAGTGAAGTTGCAATAGTTGCAATCGAAGAAATCAAAGTCCAAATACTACAAATCATGGATAATTATGAGGAGCTAAAAGGACGTGAGAATGCCAAACTGGTTTTTGAGGAGGAAGAATTCTTAACAAAAGATGAGGGACATCTTTAAAATTTGAAATTTGCTCGTGCAAAACTGATCTGAAGTCATAATCAAGAACTACATGAGAAAAATAAAATTCGATATTATATATTTAGTTTACTCAACTAAACATATACAGATGGCAATTGTTGATAAATTGAGTAGAATTGAGCTCATTTGACGAAAGAGTTAAAAGGCCTAGTTATTATAAGTTTTAAAAGTTAATTAGATTGCTTGGAGAATTCTTAGAATAGGGATTAGTAAGAAAGTCCAAAATGTGGGAGGCAAGACAATTGAGACATGATGGACATGCAGTTACTAGTTAGTCAAGATGTGGACACAGCAGGGACTAAGTTTGATGTTAAGAAATTATATGAAAACTATTTGAGACAATTAAATCTTTGAAGATGTACAAATGCACCAAAAGGAGAAAAAGAAAAAAGGATACAATCATTCAACAAAAACAACTGTGTCCTGTCATTATCTCAAATTCTCTTTTTATTTTGCACTTTTCTTTTGCCTAAATCAAATTCTCTCTTTAATTCAAATCTTATTCTAACACTCTTTAGCCTTTTGGTATATTAAAAATTTATTTTCTAAAATTTTCAAAGTTCACTTAAATCGTCAATAAGAAGTCAAGTACAAATTCTAAGAGAATTTGTCTGCGGTATGCTTGAATCCCAGATTAATCATAAAAGCCATCAACATTATTCATTATAGATTTATTAATATTAGATAATAATAAGTGGAATTGAAAAAAATGAATTGTTAATCAATAATGCTCTTGTCATATCTAAACCACCATTACAACTAGTACTACGAAATATTTATTTATTGAACAATTACGTAAAAGTAAAAATACTCTAAATTTGAGAGTCTAAAAATTTTATAAAATATCTTAATAAAAAATGTGAATGAAAGATCTCACTTAATTGAATTGAGTTTATAAATTTTAAAAAATAAGGTCCAATCACTCAAGTTTTAAAGTGGAATTAAGATTTACAATTTGTTAAACTCACACAATTCAATAGAAATATTATGCTAAATTAATAAAATTCATAGTAACTAATTTAATGAACTTGACTCTCTCTATTTAAAAACTCTCATATATCTAATATTACAAAATTATGTTAAAAATCTACCTAAATTCCTTCCATTCCTTAAAAATATCCAGAGCTAAGTAGTAAATATTAACTAAATAAAAATTATAATAACATACATATAAATTTACACTTCTTTTATTCTATATACCACAAATATTCATAACCGAGTCTATATGATATAACCATTTTTTTACTAATACTTATCAAGGAAAGTTATGGTACAAGCATTCAATGTAAGTAATATATTGAACATGACTCACTGGTATGTTCTATTGTATCGTAGAGTTAATTGCTGTGCTGTGTAGCAGTCAGCAGGAGATCAATCCTGGTCACTAATTTAGTCTCTTTCTTCTCTTAAACTATTATTAGCTTATTCTTCAGTTGTTACATTTTTTTAAGAAATAAAGGAGAAATTCATTAATAAAGAATGGGAGAACAAAACACAGCGCTTATGGGGGCAACCCTTCTACATGAGAAAACTTAATATATAACTCTACTTAGAATAAAAATCTAGAGAACCTTGAAAGCTAAGTACAATAAATTGATCTTCAAGTTATGCCTGCCACTCTTATAAGTTCACCAATGCTTGCCATAATGTCGGAAATAAGGGTTGGGATAGGTTTTTGTTTAGAGTTGAAATGCCTAACATTATGCTCTTTTCATATGGATTATACCGTCATGCATACTACAGTTATATGGGTAAGCTTGGGGGATTTCTTTGAGATGAGAGCCAATTAATAACATGAGGAAGCGTGATTTCTTGAGAGGGCCATGTGTAGTATACTTTGATAGCTCCCCATATACGATTGGTCACTTCACATATGAAAAATAAATGTTCTTTGGTTTCCTCCACTATTAAACAAAAAGGACAAGAAGTGTTAATGCCTAAAAATTTTAGGCGATTAGCTGTGTTGAGTCGATTTTATATGGCAAGCCATAAGAGAAAGGAAGTTTTAGGAGGGATACTCTTATGCCAAATAATTTAATGCCACTCCCTTATTAGTTTCTTCATCTAAAGGAGGTCTCTCATAATGCGGTTAGAAAGATGTTAAGTATATCGATTGTGTCAGAAAAGGTATCTTACTTAAGAGAACGGGGAGAGTAATAGGGTTGTAAGTGGCGAAGAGTGTCAAGGAAGTTCTAGCTGTTGTCAATGATGAAGGTATCAAATTTAGTGTAGTGAGGGAAGATGGTAGAGTTGCTAACCAAGTTTGGAGAATTGATGAGAGCACCCTGACCTGACCAGTTATCATGCCATAATGATATTAGCTTCACATTGCCAACAGAACCAAAAATATCATCTTTAACCAAAATTTCCAAATGAAATAGTTGATTAAGAAAGAAAGAGTTCGAAGGATTCTTTCTTACTTCCCATATGCTTTGACCCTTGAGAAAGTAAGAGTGGAGCTATATCATCCAAATCGAATTCTTGTCTTTAAGAATCCACCAAAGTCTTTTCAGAATGATTATTTGATTTGTGAGTTTAACAAAGTAAAAACTCAAGCCCCTTTCTACTTTAGGATAACAAATATCAAAACATTTAATTTTTGCACAGCCCTTTGCTTCATTTGAAGAGTTCCACAAGAAATTCTTAAAACTTCTCTATATGGATTTGATGACACCTTTGGATAGAAATATATGAGAGCTCCAGTAGATGTGTAGAGAGTTAAGCACTGATTTAATGAGTTAAATTTTTCCTGCAAAAGACAGAAATTTGTTCACTCGAGAATGCATTCTGTGGTGAATTTTATCTAAAAGAGGTGAGCATTTGATGAAAGCAAGTCTTTTGTGGAGATAGGCAAACCAATATATAAGATAGGTGGTGAGTTCTCCTTCATGCCTCTGAGTAGCAATATGTGAGGCCATAGTTGAGGCACCTTTAGAGAGAATAAAGTGGTCAAAATTGAGCTGTAATCCAGAGACAGATTGAAACTTTTGGAGGGCCTTTATATAGCTGTTGATCGACTCCAAATTAACTCTGTAAAAAAGAATAGGTCATCGGTAAAGGACAAGTTAGTAAGTCTGATTTTCTTACACTTTGTATGATATTTAAAGCAGGGGGTGGACTCCACTTCCAATTTGATTATCGAGTTAAGTATTTCCATACACAAGATGAAGAGGCAGGGAGAGAGGGGGTCTCCCTGTCTTAGCCCTTTCTCAACTTTGAAATAAGGTGAGAGACTGCCATTTATTAGGATTGAGTAGCTAGTAGTTATTACACATTCTTTGATCCAGTTGATGTAGATAGGTGTAAAGCTATAGACTTCCAACATCTTCCACAAAAAGGGCTAGCTAAGATTATTGAAGGCTTTATGAAAGTTGATTCTGATGGTGTAATTTGGGGTTGAGTTCACTCTTGAATAACCTTTAAGAAGCTCTTGCACTATTAGGATATTGTCGCTAATTTGTTGGTTACTAATGAAAGCCCCCTGATTGTCACTAATAAGTTGAGATATAGCTGTTTTCAATCTTGTTGCAAGGATCTTTGAGATGACTAGAGAAAATTTGTACAGGCTATAGGTCTGAAGTCATTAAAGGAGTTAGGAGTTTAAATTTTCTTATTAAACACAAGAAGATATTATTAATCTCCTCGAGGAGCATCCCTTTGTAAAAAAATTCAGCAGTTTGAACAAACTTACCTGTAATGTCCCATGTTTTTTATAATAAAAGAGACCATTCAGTCTGACCGCATCCTTAATGTCCTTGTCTTCCACAGGTTTGATAATCAGGCTTTGGTCTAGATGGGTGATTTTTTCAAGTTTAGAGAATTAATGCTTGAAGTTAGGTTTAAGGCTGTGATATGGGTTCCAAGTAATCTGCTAAAGTAAGTGCCAACCTCTTCCATAATTTCCTGCTAGTTATGGAGGATCCGACCTTATGATTTATGATGGAGGAGATATGATTTCTGTTTTTATGAACTAGAATGGAGTTGAAGAAGAACTTTGAGCATTTATCTCCATATTTGAGCCAATTAATCAGAGATCTTTGTTAGAGCAAGGAGTTGTGATAGCTTACTGAGGCTATATAATGAGAGAGAGCTAGCTATTCATTTTCAGTGAGTGAGTGATCTTGTGGACAAGAGGTAAGAGATTTTTGGATGTTATTAAGCTTATTCTTAGCTTTAAGCATAACATCTTCTGTAGAACCCTGTGAAGAGTGAAGAATTTTGAGTTCCATCTTGATGGTTTTCAATTTTTAGACACAGATAATTTGTTTATTACCTTGAAAGAAACAAGTTGCACCTTTTGAACAAGCTTCGGTAAATCCTGGAACATGGATCAAATAATTGGTAAATCTAAAAGGGTAATTGTTGACAACCTTCTGGAAGAGATTTACTACTTAAATAGGGGTATGATCCAAAAAGGGAGGGTCTTGGTATATAGTAGAGCTATTGGGGATCTTTGTAAGCTAACTAGCATTGACCAATGCTCTATTAAGCCTCTTTTGAATAAACTAGTGAGAAGATTGTTTATTAGACCAAGTAAACCTATGACTAGAGAAGTTCAGGTCTATCACCCTTAGAGCATCTGTATACTACTTAAAATCATCCATGTAATTGTGAAGATTAACATTGCCTTGAGCCTCAATTGTAGATAGGATAGAGTTGAAATCACCACAAATCAACTAAGGAAGGTTGGAACCTCTGCTAAAATCTATAAGGTTTCTCCAAAGAGTGGAGCTTTGGAACCCAAAATTGTTAGCATAGATAACGATGTCGAATTTCTCATGTAAAAAAGAAATTTTAAGGTGCATAACTAGATCAGTGGAGTGGAGGAGTTCAACCTGAATTTCACCTGCATTATAGCATAAAATAATTCTTTCATTTACATGATGTGAATGATTCATCAGCTGCTTCCAACAAGGACCCAAAATTGATAATCGACTAAGATTCTCTAGTTTTATTTTTGTTTTAAGTAGTCTTACAATGAGAGGTTTCTCCCTCATGACAAAATCCCATAAAGTGGCTTGCTTTGTTGGGAAATTTAGGCCTCTGACATTACACATGATTATGGACATATTAAATGAATTGGTATTTGAAGCTTTTCTTCTTGCTCTGTTAAGAAATCCTCCTCACTACAGTTTGAAATGGCATGGACAATTCGTCATCTGCAATGTCTACATCACCTTGAGCTTGAGGGCTTGCTAAATTTTTATTTTCTGGTGGAGTGCTGATAGGGTTTGGTGAGATTATCACTTGGTGGAGGGCTTACATCTACTGGTGTGGAAGGGGAGTGGACGGGTATACGAGCATTTGTGGGCATTGCCAGAGAAGAAGGTTGGCTAGTTAAAGGAGGCTCTTGATTAAGAAAAGAGTGAACTTAGGGTCTTATTACAATTTCTAGTTCAGTCTCTGCGGCTAGTGGAGGGTCTTGACCTACCTCTAATAGGCCTTGCATTTCTTCCTCTGTAAAGAGAGTCCCTATTAACTCTTGATAGGTACCAGTGTGGAATTTTTTTCTCGTGGGTTGCCAAAGTTTCCTTTAATATTTGGGAAGAGGTTTCCATTGATAGGAGAAAACTATACTATCCTCCCATAGCTTGCGTCCTTTATCAAGCCTTATAATAGGAATTTCATTTGGAAGATCTTTTGAGAGCTCAACATTTACATAAATATGAGCATAACCTACCTTTTTTTTCTTGGCAGTAGTTTCATCAATATAGAGAGGTTTTCCATTGAAACTAGCAAAGGCACTCATTGTAGCAGCCCACTCTCGCAAGACACGTGCTCGACATCTTGAGTGATGTCCGAGTGTGTATCCCGTAAGGGTGGCATGCTAGAATAGTGAAACACTCGAAACTTAGTATAAATATCTTTTTACACACTCGTATGTGAAAATCAATAAACAAATCAGGTCTTCTTTATTCATAAACATTTTCATTGAACACTCTCATTTGTGGAAAATCAACAACCAAATTTGGCTCGTTTTATTAATAAACTTTGTCAATCACAAGAGTTTCAATTATTATAATAATCAACAAACCAGTATCCCCTTGGGCCCATTGCAGTTACAAAACACTTACAATCATAATGTCATTATATTACAAAATCATTTACAAACATTTCCAATTGGAAAGTTATACACAACAGAATTATTCAAATACACAAGATACAGAAATCATGGAAGACTCAATCAAATAAAAAAATAGAGAAATACAATATAGAGCTGAACTGATCCCGACCTCTAATTCTTACTTGAATGCGGTTGCTATACCCCCGTTTGCCTAAAGGGTTCACTCTTCTGGGTCTGAAAAATATTGTAAATTTTAGGTGAGTTTTGCAAACTCAGTGAGTGACCGTCCTTAATGGCTCACTCAATCACATAACATATACAGTTTATCAATTCATCAGATTGAGTCATATACATTACACATTCACTTAAGCATATATCATATTCAGAAATCAGTCAAATATTTAAATCATACTTTCATATGAATGTGTAATACTTATAAGACTCACTTTCAATTATTAATGTTGTGACCGAGTGCCTTTTTATTGGCTCATATCCCTTGTGGATACCGGACTGGCCCATATCCCTTATGGATACCGAGCTGTATCAGATAATGTCCCATATCCCTTAGTGGATATCGAGTACATTCATAACTGAGCCTAAGGCTCTTTTCATATTATAAGGTTTAAGCTCTTTTTCACTGGTGACTCCAGTCACAACTGCCTTTATTTTTCATGCATTCATGAAATGAAATGCGTCAGTCACATAGGATCAAACAGTCACTTTGTTTCACTTTACACATGAAACAGTTTCTTTGTTTCACTTTACATATGTCATCGGACTTTATTCCAACATTCAACATTTAAGTTGAGAATCACTTTTTTTTCATTCCTATGCATATTCACATTTTTCTTTGGAACTAGGACCGACATTTAACAATCAAGTTAAGATATCACACATTCTGTCCAATTCACAATCAAGGAGCACTTCAATGTTCTCATTCATGCATCAAAATTGTCAGACCTTCAGTGTTTGGAATCAACACAATCAAAGTCACATTCATAAGATAATTAAAAACATAATATAAACAAAGCAATCAGTAAGTAAGACCATCAGGGTCGACTCACAATATGCTCCAGATTAGCAATTGCTTCCAAGATTTGGAAATGTCTGAATTTGTATGCTTATCCTGCACATCAACATTATGCAATACACACATTGCATAGACACATTAATAACTTAGCACAATTATAAGTATTAATTTATGCACAATTTTGCATATGGATTATGTACAATGCATGCTTAATGACAATTCTGGGTATTTTTTCATTATTCTCATCACATAATCAGTTATTTATCAAAACTCACCTAAGTATAATTTGTACTTAGGTTTATACCTCAATAAAATCATAAAAGTCAAAATTCTTAACTCATTTGGTCAATTCTGATTTTTCCTGAAACACACTTTTGGGTCTACTGTGTTTAATCAATCTGACAGTGAAAACAAAGTAATTTGGAAAAACTTTATTCTATGAAATTGTTCTCCTATCTCTAACATTTCTAATGACACCAATATCATTCAATTTGGTTCAGGAATCTGAAAGTTATACTCCAAATATTTCAGACTATTCATAAACTAAAATAGTATCCTATACTCAACTTTAATTTAGAAATATGGAATTTTAGAGCCTAAATTAAAACTCAATTTCTTCAGACAATTTGTATCCCTATGTCTCTAATTTATTCTAAATTAAAAATGATTCCATTTGTATAGTTATAGAACTACATATTGTCAAAATACTGAAGCATGTTTAATGAAAATACTCCATTCATCAATTTTCCAAAACTCCTCATCATTTTCGTCCCAAATTTATCACTCAGTATCTACAAAATGATTTCATATGGATATAATTTTTTATTGATAAGTATAAAAATTTGTTTCGAGTATAATGGTTCAAATCCCATGTCATTTGGAGGTCGGGAGAAGAAGTTATAGCCAAAAGAGTGATGGATGTTCACATCAGTTCACTTTGGTAAGCATTCAATGTCACGATCGTGTTAAGCACGATCGTGAGATTCAAGTTGATTCACGATCTTGCTTTTCAAAATTCTCCAAAATGTCATGATTGTGCGGAAGCACGATCATGCAACCCCTCTTTTCTTCTCCAAACTCACCACTGTAGAGTTTCTTCTTCTCAAAACAAACCTTCGGGTCAATCTTTCATGGGTATTTTGATAAGCAATATGAAGAATTTATGCAAAACACTCTTCTGAACAATTTGTTCATTTATGTCTTAAGTTTCTAATGACACTAATTTTGTATAATTCGGTTCAGTATTATGTAAGTTATACTAAAACAACTACAGACTGTTCCCAAACCACGATAGAATCCAAAAACTCAACTTCAAGCCAAAATTTGAAACTCTTAGAGATAGAATTCAATTTTGATTTGTTCATGAAAAATATATTCATATGTCTCTAGATTAACTTAAAATCATTGCATTTGGATGTCTATAGATCAAGTTATGGCTAAACTATATATGCATGTTCAGTGAAAACACTGTATCTGTACATTTTCTAGCACTCTTTATCATCATTGTCATCTTAATTCATCTCTTTTGCTTCCTCTATCACTTCTAGCTTATTTCCTCAATATTTCCTCTTCATTACTATTTTATTTCAGCTCAACTCATCACAACCAAGTTAAAATCTATCATTTTTCATAATCATCAAAAACAAAAAATCACACTCACGCATATTCTTCACGTTTTCTTCATTTCTTTACTTTCATTTTTCTGCATTTTCATTTTTTTTTGCATTCACTTCATTTTCCTCCTCTAACTATCATTTTAATCATTCTTTCTCATCTCTAGACATCACCACACACCTATCTCTTAACTCTAAATTCATTTTTAATTATTTCTAAAAACACTCCAAAACGTACATTATATATATACAGTGAAGTCATCAACATAAACAGAGCATTTACATATTCATTTTTCACGAATTTTCTGCATTAATCTCATGCACATTTTAGTTGATCTTTCAACTCCAAAAATTATTTCTACATCCTCTTATAACATTTTGATCATCAAATTTGAAAAATCAACACATCCAAATTTTTATCCTATATTCACGATGAACATGAAAAATGTCTATT
>JAOQMP010000007.1:27410504-27421314 GCA_027563575.1 Erythroxylum pedicellare
GAGAGTGGGTGTTGTGTTGGAAGAAGAGGAAGAAGGAACCCATTTGATTCCTAGGGTTTCTAAACTAGGTCTTGGGTCTTCTAACCTAGATGGACTATAGGTAGGTTAGGTTTGAGCTTAATTTGTGTTTATTGCATTTTTTGTGATTATTAAAGTTTATGAATTTTATTAGAATGTTGTTTTGAATGGAACCTTGGTTGTTTTAGAAAACCAAGAGAATCCTACCCAAGAGCAAAAGGAAAGACAACCCTAGCAAACGATTTAGGTGGGTAATGTATTCATAGTTATTGTGTAATTGGGCAAATTCTTTCCTATGTGTGTGTATGTTGATTTGCTTGAATTTTATTTGCTTAAAATTCAAATCGTTTTGAATGTTTGAAAATGTATGATGAATTATGATTATGTTATGCCTCGAAAAAGGTTGACATTTGTATAAAAGTAAAAGAAGCATGAGACTGTAAATTTTTGATTGGCTGAATCGAGCATAATTTTTTTTGTGATTGGGAAAGAGAGGAACCCGTTTTGTTAGTCACATGCACGTTGACCTATAGCCTTCTCCCAGTTGCCCGCTTGAGGCCACAAGATCCTGAGAAATCGAACTCGTTTTGTTTACGGTGTAAACTTCAGTTTCTCCGTTTCGTTCCACAGAACTCTCAAGCTATTTGTTTTTGCATTGCATCTTTGAATTTTCAAGTATGATACATTTGAGTGTTATGTTTAATGGCTAAAGTCTATGTTATGTGTTATGAGTAAATTGATTAATGCTTGAATTGCTAGAATAGATTGAGAACGCTTGAATTGCTAGCTATATCTGTACATATGTTTAAATGTGTGTCTCGTTACCGATGGCTATAAATATATTAGCCATTGAGCTGTATAGCTCACCCCGTTATTCCCTCCTCAGGTGCAGAACGAGAAGGTTAGCAATCCTTGCAAGGCAATTGGACAAATTTCGAGATAGTTAGCTTTTGCAATAAGCTAGTTCGAACACTTTTGGATAGCTTATTAAGCATGCCAAACATTGAGCATCCACTTGTATTTGTAATAAGTTAGTGATGTGAATGTTGATATGTAAGTAAAGCTCATTCAATATTTACTTTGCTTAGTAATGAGAATGAGAATGAGAATTTGAGGATTCCTTTTGTGTATGATTATGTTATTTTAAAGGTTGAGTATGATGGTTGTGGAAGTGGAATGTGTATGTGCATATTCTTCTTCGTTGAGATTACAAATTGTTGTTAGGTTTAGAATAGCATGTTAGAGATTGGAAGGATTGTATGGGATGAATCATTTGAGGTGAGATTCAAGAGTTTAATCAAAAGTACTGAGTAGTTGAATTGATATGAAGAGATATTGAATTTTTTAAAAGCTTTATAAGGGTAAAATATACGTTCTGAACTCAAAGGAAAAATTGTATCAATCTAGGCAGAATCAGTCAAAGTTGTCTTCACGAAATTGTAGCTTATCTTTCTAGATTTTCGATGATATAAAGTAGAAATTTTTGGATATTGGAGTTAAGAGATATGATCAATATAAGTTGGTGATGCTGCATAAGATGTATATACAGAACAGTTATAGTAAACGAAGTGATATCTCACTAGGAGAGTTGAATTTGGAAAGAATATAAGTTAAAGGGGTGTTAGAATTGATGGAGGATCCATTGGAGATGTCTTGGGGATAGATTGTTTTGTAAAAATATGAAAGATACACGGTTAGGCTGTGTAAATTAACACTGATCGTGTATTCTAGTAACAAAAAGACCATCAGACCCGTGGGACACACGGTCTGCCCGTGTATTTCCATAGGGCCCATGTTTGGACCCTCCAAATGGCAAAATATCTTTTTTGAGTCTTCACAAAAGCTGTAGATATAGACATCCTCTTCAAAACCGTCATAATAAGACCTTAATCCGATATCTCTAGTGAAAGTTATGACAATTGTCCCAAGGTAAGTGCAATATGATTGAGATCATAAGCATGTTTGACTCTTTTGGCCATAACTTCATCATTTGACCTCCAAATGAAGTGATTATTGAACCAATAGATTCCTAACATAGTTATATATCTCTCTATAAAAATTTTTATCTTGATTTGAAAAATATCAATGGAGAGAAAGTGAGGGAATCGATTGGAAGAGAATGACTTGATTATTTTACTGAATATATGTCGGTATTTTAATCATATCTTGATCGGTAGAGCTCTGAACGAGATGATTCTTGTTTCAAAATAAACTGGAGTTATAGATTTACAATTATTATAAATAAGTAAATTTATGATTCCTCTGTCTGAACTAGTGTTGGCTAGGGAGATCCTATGGAAATAACCTTATAGGATAATACGCTCACGTCTTATGATATTCCGGATAGTTAGGCTCTGGAAACGGGGTCCATCATCTTATGGTATCAGAGCTTAGGCTTTAAAGAGTCCTAGGCTTAAAATACGTTGTGCTATGCATTATTGTGATATGTGATAAATTGTTTGCATTGTAAATTTATTGATTGCATTAAGTGACATGCATCTCATACATACATGTAGGAAATATGATTAACACGAAATGTAAGCTAATCGTTAGTAGTTTAATTGAAGGAGTAAAATGCCACCTCGTAGAAGGACACGAGGAGTTTGCAAGGATCAATTGCACCTGACTCTCCACCAAAGGAGGAGAGTACTGATGAGTCTGTAGCCTCAGAAAATGCTGAGGCTTCTGTAGGGCACAAGACTGCAACTAAGGTGGACAGTTCTAATGTGGCCAGGAAAGTGAACCCTCTAGGGAGACAGAGGGGATAAGCACCAGTTAGAGTGTTTGCAATGACACGAGAGGATGCAGAAACTGCTCCAGAAGTTGTGACTAGTATGGTTAAATTATATGTTGATAATGTCATTGTTTTGATAGATCCGGGTTCTACCCATTCGCTTGTGTCATCAAGTAGAATTGTGCATGGTAAAAATTTCAGCCTATTGGATACAGCTTTGATAGTTAGTACTCTAATCGGCTAATATTTTATTATCAGTCAAGTCTATAGAGATTGTAAAGTATGTATTAGTGGGGAACACTTAGTGGTGGACCTAATGCCATTGAAGATGGGGAGATTAGATGTGATACTTGGCATGGATATGATAGAAAAGTATAACGCTCATTTTGATTGCAAACAGAAGACAGTGGAGTTCGAATTGGATGAAGGTAGAATGGTAGTGTTTATGGGAGATAGGGAAGCAGGTCCGTCTAGAATTGTTTCGGCTTTAACAATAGAGAAAATGACAAGGAAAGGGTATGAAGCATTTTTGGCCTATGTGGTAGACACGAAAGCAGATAGAGGAAAGTTAGAAGATATGCCTGTGGTAATGGAATTCCTGGATGTCTTTCCTAAGGAATTACCAGGACTAACACCCCCTAGGGAAATTGAGTTTCCTATTGAGCTTCTTCCGGGTACTGCACCAATATTAATTCCGCTTTATAGAATGACCCTGGCAAAATTGAAGGAGCTTAAGGAGCAGTTAGAAGAATTGTTAGAGAAAGGGTATATTAAGCCTAGTTCTTCTCCTTGGAGAGCTCCGGTCCTTTTTGTGAAGAAGAAAGACAAATCGTTGAGAATG
The DNA here is from genome assembly GCA_027563575.1 of Erythroxylum pedicellare. Classification (NCBI taxonomy): domain Eukaryota; kingdom Viridiplantae; phylum Streptophyta; class Magnoliopsida; order Malpighiales; family Erythroxylaceae; genus Erythroxylum; species Erythroxylum pedicellare. The sequence goes on from JAOQMP010000007.1 coordinate 27,414,098, forward strand.
TATGTGGACTATCAGAAGCTCAATCATGTCACTATCAAGAATAGATATCTTCTTTTGTGCATAAATGATTTGTTTGACCAATTGCAGTCTTTTTTAAGATAAATTTGTGATCAGGTTACCACCAGTTGAGGATAAAAGAGTCCGATATATCAAAGACTTCTTTTAGAACATGGTATAGGTACTTTGAGTTCTTAGTTATGCCCTTTGGATTAATGAATTCTCCTACAGCCTTTATGAACTTAATGAATAGAGTCTTTAAGTCTTTCTTGGATCGATTTGTCGTAGTCTTTATTGATGACATATTGGTTTATTCCAAGAGTGACAAAGAGCATGAGGAACATTTGAGGATTGCCTTGAAGACAAAGGAAGGAAGAGTTATAAGTCAAATTCGATAAATGTAAATTTTGGCTAAAGGAAGTGACATTTCTTGGACACGTGATTTTGAAGCAAGGAGTACATATGGATCCGAGGAAGATAGAAGTGATTGTGAAATGGTAAGCACCTAAGAATGTAGTTGAAGTGAGAAGTTTCTTGGACTTAGCCAGGTATTACAAAAGGATTATGGATGACTTTCTATGATAGCAGCTCCACTTTCCAAATTGACAAGGAAGAATCAGAAATTTGTGTGGACAGAGGAGTGCCAGAATAGTTTTGAGGAATTAAAGAATAAGCTCACAACTACACTAATTTTGACTTTGCCTTCTAGTGGTGATGGATACATAGTGTATAGTGATGCCTCGAGGAAGCGATTAGGGTGTGTGTTGATGCAAGGAGATAAAGTGATTGCCTATGCTTCTAGGCAATTGAAACCTTATGAGATGAATTATCCTACACATGACTTGGAGTTAGCTGCTATAATCTTTGCGTTGAAAATATAAAGGCACTACTTATATGGAGTTACTACCAGGGTATTTACAAACTACAAGAGTCTGAAGTATTTGATGAGCCAGAAAAAGTTGAATTTGAGACAGAGAAGATGGTTAGAGCTACTTAAGGATTATGACTTGATGATAGAATATCATCTAGGGAAAGCTAATGTAGTAGCGAATGCACTGGGTAGAAAATTAACTATGGCACATATGAAGACAGTGTATCTTCCTTTATTGAAGGAATTAGCCAAACTCAAGGTGACATTGAAACAAGCCGAATCTGGTTATGTATTGGCTAATTTTAGAGTAAGGCTAGTATTGAATAAGAAGATTAAGGAATTGCAGGAGCAAGATGAGTATTTAAGCAGGCTTAGAGATGAGATTAAAAATGAGAAACCTTCTGAAATAGAGGTAAGGGAAGATGGATTGATGGTGGTCGGTAACAAACTATGTATTTCTGATATGCAAGAGTTAAAAGGCGAGATTCTTAATGAGGTACACAATGCGCTTTATGCATTGCACCCAAGATGTACGAGAATGTACTAAGATTTAAAATAGCACTTTTGGTGGAAAGGAATGAAGAAAGATGTTGCAGAGTATGTTAAAAGATGCTTAGTGTGCCAGCAAATTAAGGTTGAACATCAGGTACCTTAAGGCAAACTTAAACCTTTGTCGATTCCTGAATGAAAATAGGAGAAGATTACGATAGATTTCTTGATGGGATTGCTAAGAACTAGCAGGAAGCATGATGAAATATGGGTTATTGTTAATAAGCGAACTAAGTCAGCACATTTCTTGCTAATTAAACAGATGGATTCTTTGAATTCTTTGGCCAAGAAAGATGTGAGTGAGATAATCAGGCTTTACAAGATTTTGAGTTCTATAGTCTTGGATAGAGATCCTAGGTTCACCTCCAGATTTTAGGAAAGCTTACAGGAGGCTTTGGGAACTAAGTTGCACTTTAGTACAACTTTCCATCCATAGACAGATGGTCAATTAGAGAGAATAATCCAAACATTGGAGGCAATATTGAGAGCTCGTGTTATAGATTTCAGGGGCTTATGGGATGATCATCTGCCTTTAATTGAATTCACCTATAATAATTCCTATCAATCAAGAATCTAGATGGAACCTTATGAAGCTTTGTATGGTAGGAGGTGCAGAACTCCTATTTGTTGGGATGAGGAAGGTGAAAGGAGGCTTTTAGGGCCTGAGTTGGTACAATTCATGGTTAATAAAATTAAATTGGTGAAACAGAGAATTAAAGCAGCTCAAAACAAAATGAAGAGCTATGTAGATGCACATAGAAAAGAGATAGAATTTGAAGTTGGAGACAAAGTGTTTCTTAGAGCTTCTCCATAGAAAGGAGTTTTGAGATTTGGTAAGAAAGGCAAGCTTAGTCCGAGATACATAGGCCCTTATGAGATCATTAAGAAGATTGGGCCTTTAACCTATAAGTTAGCTTTACCACTAGAATTATCTAAGATTCACAATGTCTTCCATGTATTAATGTTGAGGAAGTACCGATCAGATCCTTCACACATAGTTCAACCTTCAGAGGTCCAATTAAGGGAGGATTTGACATATGAAGAGCAACCAATGGAGATCCTGGATCCGAAGGATAAGGTTTTGAGAAACAAGATTGTGAAGCTGGCTAAAGTCTTATGGAAGAATCATTCAATAGAGGAGGCAACATGGGAGCCTTTGGAAGTAATGATGGAGAAGTATCCACACCTCTTTGTAGACCCAAGTAAGTATTTCAAGGATGAAATTCTTTTAGGGGGCAGAATTGTTTGACTCCGAATTTTTTCAATTATTATCGATTTATTTGTTTAATTATTTATTTATGATTTGTTTGATTATTTTACAATTGAGTCATTATTTTAGTGAGCACCAGTAGGAAGTGAAATTTGAAATTTGAATGAAGTGTTAGAATTAAATTAGAGTATAGTTAAGGTATTAGAATAATGGCCTAAGGTAAGTAATCTTTGGATTAAATAAAAGAAGGGGAAAAATAGGAAGGACAAGATAAATGAAGGTAAAATGGGGAAAGAACATTTAAAATGGTCTTGAATTAGAAGAAGAAGAGAGAATGTCGTGAGTGGGAGAAGAGAAGAGAAGACAAGAGAAAACGTGAGAGAAAGGAAAGAAGGGAAGAAATATCGAAGAAGCTAGGGAAGAAGGAAGAAAATCGTGGGAGGAAAAAGAAGGAAGAAGATTTGTCAAGGTCAGTTCATCTTTTCTTCTTACTTATTTAGAGAAATGGGTTGTGTTGTTAATGAAGGGATTAGAGAGAGAATGGGTGTTGTGTTGGGAGAACGAAGAGGAAGAAGGAACCCATTTGATTTAGGGTTTCTAAACTAGGTCTTGGATTTTCTAACTTAGATGGACTACGGGTAGGTTAGGTTTAAGTTCAATTTTAGCATTTTTCGATTTTTGAAGTTTTATGAGTTTTTATTTGAATTTGGATTGAATGAAAAGTTTGTTGTTTTAGGGAATCAAGAAAACCTTACTCGAGGGTAAGAGGAAAGGCAATCTTGAGCTTGGATTTATAAGCAAAATAGGTGGGTAATGTATTTTTGGTTGTTGTGAAATTGAGCAAATTCTTGCCTATATGTGTATGTTGATTACTTGAATTTGACTTGTTTGTGAATGTTGGAAATTGCTTGATGATGAATGACTAAGTTATACCTTGAAAAAGGTTATAACATTTTGTATAAATAAAAAAAGAAAACTCATGAAAATATGAGCATATGATAAAATGAATTGAGCATGATTATGTGCTTTTGTTTAGGTCGATAGTAGAACCATTTCATTCGTCACGTGCACGTTGACAAGAGCCTTTTCCCGGCTGCCCGCTTGTGGTATAGGAGATTCGAAAATAGACTCATTTCGTTCATGGTGTAAACTTTGGTTTCTCCATTTTATACCCATGGGACTCCTCGAGCCATTTGTTTGTGCATTGCATCTTTGAATTGTCAAGTATGATCCATTTGAGTGTTATGTTTAATGGCTAAAGTCTATGTTATGTGTTATGAGTTTTGAGCTAAATTGATTAATGCTTGAATTGCTAGAATAGATTGAGAATGCTTAAATTGCTAGCTATATCTGTACATATGCTTGAATTTGTAGTCAATTGCCGATAGCTATAAATGTATTATCCATTGAGATATATAGCTCAACCATCCTTTTTCCACTCATCAGGTGCAGACTGAGACAGTTAGCAATCCTTGTAAGGCATCGAAAATTTCAAAATACTTAGAGACTTTTGTACTAAGTTAGTGAACATTTTAGATAGCTTTATAGGCATATCAAACATGAGCATCCTTTGCATTTTGTTTTAAGTTAGTGATGTGTATATTGATATGTAAGTAAAGCTTGTTCAAATATTTACTTTGCTTAGTAATAAGAATGAGAATGAGAATTTGAGGATTTCCTGTTGTGCATGATCATGTTATTTTAAAGGTTGAGTATGATGGTTGTGGAAGTGGAATGTGTATGTGCATATTCTTCTTCGTTGAGGTTGCAAATTGTTGTTAGTTTTAGAATAGCATGTTAGAGATAGGAAGGGTTGTATAAGATGAATCATTTGAGGTGAGATTCAAGAGTTTAACGAAATGTACTTAGTAGATGAATTGATATGAAGAGATATTACATTTTTTAAAGCTTTCACAAGGGTAAAACATGTGTTCTAAACTCAAAGGAAAAATCGTATCAATCTAGGCAGAATCAGCCAAAGTTGTCTTTATGAAATTGTATCTTATCTTTCTAGCTTTCCAACAATATAAAATATGAAATTTTTGGATATTGGAGTTAAGAGATATGATCATTATAAGTGGGTGATGGTGCATAAGATGTATATAAAAATAGTTAGAGTAAACGAAATGATATCGCACTAGGAGAGTTGAATTTGGAAAGAATATGAGTAAAAGGGGTGTTAGAATGGATGTAGGATCCATTGGAGATGTCTTGGGGAGAGATTTGTTTGTAAAAATCCGAAAGATACATGGTCAGGCTATGTAATTTAATATTGACCGTGTATTCTAGTAAACAAAAGGCTGTCAGACCCGTGGGACACACAGTCTGCCTGTGTATTTCTGTACAGCCCATGTTTGGACCCTCCAAATGGCAAAATATCTTCTTTAAGTCTTCACAAAAATTTTAGATGTAGAAGTCCTCTTCAAAATCGTCCTAAGATGACCTTAATCCGATATTTCTAGTAAAAGTTACACTAATTGTCCCAAGGTAGGTACAATATAATTAAGGTCATAAGCATGTTTGACTCTTTTGGTCATAACTTCATTATCCGACCTTCAAATGAAGTGATTATTAAACCAATAGATTTCTAACATAGTTCTCTATCTCTTCATAAAAATTGGTATCCATTGGTGTTGATTTGAAAAAGATCAATGGAGAGAAAGTGAGGGAATCGATGGAAGAGCATGACTTGGTTATTTTACTGAATATACTTCGGTATTTTAATCATATATTGATCGGTAGAGCTCTGAATTAGATGATTCTTATTTCAAAATAAACTAGAGTCATAGAGCTACAATTGTTCTGAAGAAGTAAATTTGTGATTCCGCTGTCTGAACTGGTGTTGGCTAGGGAGATCCCATGGAAATAACCTTATAGGATACTACGCTCACGTCTTATGATATTCCGGATAGTTGGGCTCTGAAAACGGGATCCAATAGATGATTTGTCAATTGCTTATGTAGACTTGATAAACTTCTTTTTATGTGAACTTGATGTTATTTTGAACTCGATGTTAGATAAAGGTGGAGTTCCTATATGTTATGTGAACTTGATATTATGTGTCCAATTATCTTCTTAAGAGGAAGTTTTGATATATGATAAATAATTACAAAAAGGGGGGATTGCTAAGATATGTGTTATGATGTTTTGGGCCTTATTTGTAAATGGACAAAATTGGTTATTTGTGGAATATTATTATAATGATTATTCTACCTTATGTGGGATTCCTCGATGATAAGATTGCATAAGGATAAAATTCTATGATAGGATTTATTTGCGATAAAATCTTGGAGATTTTAGAGCTATCTTTGACAACCAATTTTGGTAGTTTTATCTATTTAAGGCAGTTTCAAATTGGATAGCTGCGTTTTTTCTTCCCTTTGCACGAATTTTCTTGGTCGTATTGTGTGGGAAAAAAGACCAGAGCATGGCGACTTGGCAGTTGTAATTTCGGGTATTTTGAGCTATCTTTGGTCGTTATTTTTTTTAGTGATTCTATCCAAATTGGTAGCTGGGTTTTCTCCAAGGGTTGCGTGATTTTCAAGATTGTCCAATTATTGTATTTTTAGTGGAAAAACCTCCAGTAGGTTGTGTTTGTAGCTTTATTCCTTGTAACATTTTGGTGATGAAATATTTGTTTATTTGGAGATTTTTCTGCTGCTGTGTGTGAGATGCTTCAGTGATAATATTGAAAGTTCACAATAGATTTCTTGGTAGACAATTTTTCATTCTTTCGTTGATGAAGCTGCATTTTTAGGAGAATTATTTTCTTATCTCAGGTATCTTTGTTTACGCACTTATTGTTTAAATCACTTGAGTTGTTTAATTCTTTTTTTATTATCGAACATTGTTAAGAAAATCTTCTGTTGAGGTTAAGTGAAAGTTGTTTAAACTAGGTGAGAGCCCCATAAATATAGACAAGGTACGCCGAACTGTGTATCGGGTATTGATTTGTTTATTTCGTGTTTAATTTTTCTGTTTTTGATTGTGTTGGAAAATTATCAGTTGCTGATACAATTGCTTTATATTAAGCAACCAACGAATACAGTTCACGACAACGATTGCGTGAAACTACTTCCTTTCAGATTTTCAAAGGGGTTGGAGTTGCACTCGAATGCATCTCTCTCGTTGTGGTTGATTGGAATTCCGACAAGTGAATGTTGGATTCTTTAAATCCTAATTTGAAGCCATTTTAGAAATAAATTAAATAAAAAAGGTCCCACATTTATAAATAAATTAAGTTTTTAATATATATATTTTAAAAAACAACTTATCACCTTGTCACATCAGGGCAAGAAAAATAATAAAAATATTTTAAAAATTCCAAACATGTGGACCAAATCGCAGGTGCCAATTTTCCAACCCTCATCCACAAATTTGCAATAAATAAATGAGTTTGGTGGATGATATTGTTTAACACGGGCTTAGAATTGGGCAAACGGCACAGATGATTTCTAGTAATTGGGATTACCTCCCTTTTTGTTCTTCTACCTTGTGATCATGAATCCTGTCTCAATTGTCCCTTTTGTTCTCTTCGTCATCTTTATCGCCAAATGGCTTTACGTAAATGTTAGAAGTGGCCGCAAAAAC
>JAOQMP010000007.1:27446100-27458231 GCA_027563575.1 Erythroxylum pedicellare
TAAAATTTTATAAAATGATATTAATGATCATTTGAGAATAATGCACATACAAGAACGATTTTGGTACTTTAACAGCATTATATGTATTAAGTTCTTTACTTAATGATTATTACTATTGTTATTTGCTTGAAGTTTTAACTAGAGGATAAAGGAAATTTGTATGAGTAATAAGGTGGAATAAAAATAAAATAAAACATAAACAAGCCCTCCAAATTGTTGCTCCGCTGTGCTAAGGGTGCCTGAAACTTGCCTTAGACATATAAGTAGTGCTAGTAGCCACGTGATGATGAAACTGAAGTAGATTTTATGTATGTGAGTATGCTCCTCATTTGCATTTAATTGAAAATTTTTCATCTCAGGCAAGGTTCGTTGAGTTATGCTGGAAATAAAGTCTAAACATCCTCATAGCACTGTTTTAACAAGTTGATAACAATACACATATGTTTAAGGGAGAATTTATGCTCATAATGAAGTTATTGGTGCTATTCACTGCTCTTATATGCGTTCTATTCACAATTTAATTTGATGGAGCTTTTCTGCATTTTTGGTAATTAAGGGGTTATAGGAGGTTAACAATCATGTCAAGTTTGGTAAAATATTCTTTGGTAACAAGCTATTTAAGTCATTACTGATGTTTGATTTTCTTTTGTCGTTATGTGTGCTTGTGGACAATTACAAGTATAGTGGTGAGTATTGATGTGAGTGTATTTATTTGTTGAGAGCTAATATTATTAGTTATGTTTGTGGTATTTTTCATTCTTGGTTTAGTAGTTTAGTTTAGTTTCTAGGCAAGTTTGATGTTTTCTTAAGTATGAAAGAACAGGGGAGCAAGCTGATAAAAGTTGGTGAAAGAAACAAGGAAAATGGATCTGGTGCAATCGTGCGGGAGAATGGTGCGAGCGCAAGTCACTGCAATGCGATCGCAATATCAATGGGTCTTCTAGAGGTCACTTCGGGTGCAATCGTGAGTCAAGTAGGGTGCGATCACACTTAGAACTTTTGACCAGAAGATAGGCTATTCATATACGGGTGCAATCACAATACGCAACTTTAGGGGAAATTATAACGTTTTCTCACGTGTTTAAATGAATGGTGAGCGGTTAAAAGAAGTCTTCAACGTGCGAGAACGTGGGGGGAGCTATTACGATTCAGTGGAGGTGGACAATCATGAGAGCACTCATAAAGTTAATATAAAAGGAGGGCCAGAAAAGACAGAAGGGGGGATGAAGGAGAGAAAAAAAAGAAGAAGAAGAAGGAGAAGGAGAAGGAGCAAAGAAGAGAAAGTGGGAGCTCTGCATTTTCATTTTGTTTTAGTTTCTTTTGGGTTACTTATTATGAGTGTTGCCTAGTTTCTTTTTTCAAAGATTGCTTCACCCTCTAGGGTAAATCTTGTTTTATGAACTTCTACTATGCATGGTTTTCTATTCCTATGAATAATTTCTAGTTGATCTTAATGAGAGTTGAGTTCTTCTTTTAAACCGTGTAAATATAACTTGCATATTAAGATATTAGTGTATAAGTTTTATTCCTCAAAGGTTAAGCAATCCATCTTTGTTTTATTTATATCTGAATTGAGAAATTTGCATGTTGATAAAACATAGTAGGTAATTCAAACGTCAGCGAGAAGAATTATTTCTTAAGCAACTTAGGGTAGTGGAATATTAGGATTCAGATTAACCTTAGCAGGAGCTGATAACAATTTTTGAGATCTTTAATCTTATGATTTCATGAAATCAATTTCTTTTCTTGTAGAATTAGTTTTCCAGAAAGTTTAATTGTAAATGTTAATTTTTATATCACTTTTAATTCTTAAATCTCTTTATTATTAACTTAAACAATCTAGAAAGAATCGATAGTGGTGCTTAGCATAAATCCTTGTGGGAATGATAACTGTACTATAATTACCTGTATGTTTGCAATCAGGATCTGAGTGTATTCTATTTCATTTTATAACTCATCATTGGTGCCTTCACATTATGAAATCATTAAAGAATGTTGTCTTCAATTGTCATGGACAACACGACACATTGTCTTTACCTTCCATTTTGACAACTCATAGGAATTTGTTGGCAGTATTGTATTTATATTATCAACCTAATAAATTCTGCTTAAACTAGTAAGCTTACTAACCCAATTTCTTCTTCTTCTTCACTTGGATGGTTATGAGATCTTGTTGGATGGTTGATTGGACTTAGAAGAGCATGAAAAACTCCTTAGATCACTTCTCTATAACTTAGCCAAACCTCTCTCTTCTCCTTTTTCTTTTATTTTCTTTTTCTCTCTTTTTCTTCATTTTTCCATCAATGTCTGGCTATACCCTTTTAAAGAGATGAAAAATTTTCTTAATCACACTTTTTGCTTACCATTTCCACTGATAACATCTCATAATTACACCTTTATCGAAACTTCTCATTTTTATACTTTAACCCGTCCCACTTGTCACCATTTAATTGGTTACTTTCCAAACCAATTAATTCATGCTTATCTCATGGAAATCCTCCCATGTAATGCACATATGAAATTTGGATGCGTTTGGTTTAACAAAAAGACTATTTTGCCCCTTTTTAAATTTAATGCACTTTATGCACAAATAAATTCCAAAAATATTCCATGGTCACCCTAACTTCAAATTGACCATTAAATAATCTAATTGGGAAAAAACCTTTAAATTGGGTGCTTAAAAAATTTAAATGGGAGAAAAATCACTAATTTTCATTATTTTTCAATAAGGGGCATTTTCGTCCAATAATTTCGAATCTCTTGAAATATATCCGAATGGAATTATTTTACTCCAATACACTCCTTTTAAAGACTCTATAATCATTTTTAATAATTTCTGATCATTAGGGTCCTCTCGTCAAAAATCTACTCATAGGCACTATTCATCAAAACACTATTTAGTCGGGAATTTTTTTTTATTCAAAACTTTCCTCTTGAGGTACTAAGTCTAAGGTTTCACATATATAAATATCTTTAAATCTCAAAATGACCAATTTACCCTTTATCAAATTAAACCGATAAACTTTTCTAAATAAATTTGAAAAATATTCTATATAATTCTAAACCTCAAATTGACCTCAATATACTCTAATTAAACCTCAAACCCTTCAATTGCATGCTTAGAACTATTTAATTAGGCACATTCCCTTAAAATCTATTATTTTTTAATACGAGTCTTTTTATCCGAAAATTTTCAGGATACCCGAATTCTATTTAAACAGCCTTCGTTTTGAACTGCTTTAGTCCCTACTCCAATCCTAATTTCAGAGCTTTTCATCATATTTCAAAATTGTTTGGTAAATTTTTCGGTTGTTTGGAAGAATTTTCGAATTGAATCTAAAAATTACCAATTGTCACTAAAATCATCTTGATTTCATTCAAAAGTGTCACCTAAATCTCTAAGGAACATTTCGGGGTTTTTAAAGCTTGTTCAGATTCATTCCGTAGCTTTTCAAAGTATTCAGAAAATTTTCAAAAATTTCTAGCCGAGTCCAGAACCATCTTCAGTCTATCTGTAATATTCGTTATAACCTTAATAATACATTTAAACGCTTAAATTACTCTAGTGTACCATAGATAGAGCATACTTTATAAAATGCATATACAACGCATTACACAGTACAATAATCGAAATAATATATTGCAATCACGACAGAATGGATAAGGATCTTAATTTTCCTGTTGGTGCCTGATGCTATGCGTTTACCTACTGGTAGGTCAAACACCTCGACACAAACTCTACTATATGTTTCTTCATTGTTGGCTACTAGTAATAAAGTCTTAGGTTCCAATACATTTTGTAGTACCAAGATGCATAGCATATAGTGCACTATAAACTTTGTTCAAAATCTCCTCTCGTAATCCATTTACGTTCGACACACAAACTCACCTCCCAATCACCCACACTTTATTTGCTCTTATTGAATCCCCCTTCCTTATTGCGCTCTCTCCTTCATTTGCATCAGATAAAAATCACGAGTTTGTGCCCCCTAATCCTATCTCCCAAATTTGGTTGGACCTGTAATGTCACCAATAAACCACTCACATAATCAATCTCCAATTTCATATTTAGTGCCCTCAACTCCACCAATGGTGTCATACTGTGTCCTCTCAAACTAGCCATTATGTTTGAGCTTTTCCTACTCAAAGCATCTGCCACTATATTACTTCCCTGGATGGTAATCAATAGTACAATCATAATTCTTGAACAACTCGATCCATCTTCTCTTCCTTAATTTTAACTCCTTTTGACTTAAGATATACTTAAGGCTCTTATGATTTGTAAGAATTTGGAATGTCTTCCCATACAAATAATGTCTCTAAATCCTAAGAATATACACAATCACTACTAAGTCCAGATTATGGGTGGGATAATTCAACTCATGCTATCTCAACTAGCGAGAGGCATAAGCTATCACTTTTCTATACTACATCAATACACACCCTAAACCTACCCTTAAAGCATCAATATATACAATCTCTACTTAAGCTCCTTAAAACTCTCCTGACACTGATTGGCCTTCTCAAACTGGACTCCTTTCTTCAGTAGCTTGGTTAACGAGCTAATTATTATTAAAAATCCTTCTACAAATCTCTAATAATACCAAGCAAGTCCTAGAAAACTCCTTATCTTTGATATATTTCTAGGAAGCTTCCACTCCGTAATTGTCTTTACCTTAGAAGGATCAAGCATCATTTCCTTTTGGGACACTATATATCTAAGAAAAACTACCCACTCCATCTAAAACTCACACTTACTTACCTTTGCATACAATTTTCTCTCCTTCAGAATATGTATCACAATCCTTAAATATTGCTCATGCTCTTCTTTACTCCTCGAATACATTAATATATCATCAATGAACACTATCACAAACTAATCCAGATACTCCAAAAAAGTCTTGTTCATTAATGCCATGAATGCTGCTGGTACATTATTCAACCCAAAAGGAATCACTAGGAACTCAGTGGCCATACCAAGTACGAAAAGTTGTCTTAGGAGTACTTGACTCAGTTTCCCTCAACTGTCAATATCCCAATCTCAAGTCAATCTTAGAGAATATGACAGCTCTCCTTAGTTGATCTAAAAGATTATCTATCCTCTATAACAAGTATTTATTCTTCACTGTTACCCTGTTTAACTGACGATAATTTATGCATAGTCTCATACTACCATGCTTTTTCTTTAGAAACAACACTAGAGCTGCCTAGGGTGAAGTGCTCCGTCTAATAAAATCATTTTCCAATAACTCCTCTAACTGCCTTTTTAACTTATTTAACTCAATGGTAGCTATCTTGTATGGTGCAACGAAAATTGGTGGAACTTCAGGCATAGTCTCAATAGTGAAATCTCTCATTGAGGCGGTAAACCTGGTAAATCATTTAAGAATAACTTCAAAATTTCCCTCACTATAGTAATATCCTTTAATCCAGGACTTATATCCCTCGTATCTATAATATCAACTAGATATGCCTCACACTTATCCAATATCAACTGTCTAGCAGTCACAACTTAGACTATACATGCTAGAACCACTCTGCGATCCCCCATAATATCACTTTTGAATTACCTGAAGAATCTATCATCACTTCCTTTGCATAACAATCTATTAGAGCTCGATGTTATGGAAACAAATCCCTCCTAAGAATCACATCGAACTCCCTTAAATCCATTACTATCAAGTCAGCTAATAGCTCCATTTCACCAATCCTCACTAGTATACCTTCTTTATACTATTTATTACCACACAATCTCGTACTTGCAACAACACTCTTAAATCATATCCTAATAGATTAACTAGGCCCGAAACTTTAGAGGCAAACTCTAAAGAAATGTAAGAATGCGTAGATCCTGGGTCTATTAACAAATAAGCTTTAATATCAAACAATAAAATCATAACAGAAATGACATAATTAGCTGCAAGTGCCTCCTCCCTTGTTATATGGTATATCCTCACTTGAGTTTGCCCTTGTACTGAGGATGTCCCACTAGTGCCCATATCCACTGCTGGTCCACATCCAATTCCTATAACACCACCTCTACTACCAGTTCTTCTCGAACCTCTACCAAAACCAAAAGCTCCACTCTAACCATGTATTGTCTCCCCTACTCTCACTCCCTCTCTCCTCCCTATAGTAGGACAGCTCCACTGAAAATGCCCCTACTCTCCATAATATAACATGCCTGACTGATCCCAGTGGGTCCCCAACATTGTTCTTTATGAACTCTCCTGTTGGTAGCATAACTCTATAATCCTCCAACTCCTTTATTAAAAGATCCTTTGAACCTCTGATTAACCCCTTTATCAGATCCCACTGATGGTGCACTAGCAGTGCTATGTTATCCTGAATCCCTGCCAGTTCCTCGATCTCTGTTAGACCAGTAGAAACTACCACTCCTAGTCAATGTGGCATCAACTCTCCTAGATCCCCCAGCACCAATAGACCATGAATGAGTAGCTCCTCTTTCAACAAACTGACTCCCCTCTCCTTGATGACTTTCTGATAGCCTTTTTAGCTTCCATCTCCTTTTTCCTTATTCTATTACATCCTCTACTCTAAGTTCAGCCTCTAGTAAGTTTTTTAAATCAGAAGTAGTAGCTCTTAAACCTAAATGAATATTTGTCCTCAGACCCTGCTCAAATCGGTAACATCTGTCTTTTGGATTTGCCTCCAATGCATATTTAGACAATGTTGGAAAATGAGCCTCATAGTCTACCACTAACATCTCCTCTGTCTAAACAAAACTTATGAACTTCATCTTCTTTCGATCCCAATATATCTACGAAGTGTATTTTTCTCTAAACTCTCTCTAGAACTCCTGCTAAGTCATCTCTCGAGTCTCATAAGATCTCTTCACTGACTTCCACCAAGTTAGCGCATTGCACTAGAATAAGGAAACGATGTACTGCAACCTTCTTTCCAAGTTACACTTTAAGCGGTCTAAAATTATCTCTGTCTACTCCCACCATGTCTTAGCCTCCTCAAGATCAGCAGTACCTCAAAACTCTGCACCCATCTTACGAATCCATTTAGAGTTATGATCCACCCTAGAATTACCTCAAGCTAAAGCCACAGTAATAGTCTTCTGCATCATCTGAAAGAACTACGTCATCTATAGTGGATCTCTCTTCTTACTCGATCCATTCTAGCATCCCCCTACTCAGGCGCATCTAGAGCAAGAATCAAATTGCTCGATTCTCCAGTCAACTCTGGGTAGTAGGATCCTCTTTTGAAACCATCCTAGATAAGATAAGAACATATCATTAGTTTTTTCTTTTACTTAGTACATCCCTAAAAATGTAAACTCACTTTGGTGCTATCTAATGTGATGCTCCAAAAAATTCTTAAGCCACAATTATCCAAGTTGTTCCTAAAGCATAATATTAATTACTAAAATCATCATTAGCTCCAAAAGAGAGATCATCGTTAAATACAAAAATATTCTATATAACACAAATATTCGAGCTGTCACATAAAAATACAATAGAACAACTTTATTTAATTAATTTGTTGGCCCCACCTAAACTCCACTCTGTCAATCCCGTATATTAGGGTTATTAACAATCTCTTATTCTCCTAAAGGGTGGCAAGGGATGAGCTACCTACTTAATAAGGATAACCGACTGTACCCTTAAAATCAAATAACTCAATATATAACTATAAAGCTTAGTTAAGAGATTAAACATACGAAGATATACAACTCAGTCTAATATGAACAATAAGCAAACATCTCAAAATTTTACCAAACAATGATTCACAGAAATATTAATTTATACCTGTCATTTATGCTTTATCTTATAATTAAGTAAATTACCTAGGCCTTGCTTAACCTAATAGGCTTACATTCAATTATTTGGCAATCATCTCACCCCATCTCATCTCATCATAATCTCTCACCAAGTGGAAACGTAATTAAATGTATAAATATTGGCCCAGGGTACCTTAATTTCTTAATCTCTCTTGGTACCCTAATACTATTTCAATACCTAGACATCAGTAGAGGATATCCCTAAGATTTAGGATATTTTAGTACCACTCCCACACCTAACCATCAGCACAGGACATCTCTGGGACTCAAGATGCCCTGGTATCTGCTCTATGGACAGATACCTAGCCACCCTTTCTCTTCTCTGAACAACCTATGAATCTATGACTGTCGAATGTTAGTCTATCCTAGGCAAGCCATCGATTCTCGATTTTCACTAATTATTCACAACATATTATCAACCAATCTCTATTTAATTAACACTTTTTTCGTCAAATTAACAAGCAATACACCTTATAAGGCGTAACAAAATATAAAAGTGAAACACCTTATACTTCATTAATTATTTAATAAATAAAATAAACATAATTCATGTATGTAACCATTAATTATTAATTTAATTAATGGTTAATTCAAAATATCAATCACTATAAAATAATTTAAGAACAACAAAATGGTACGTTATTCTAAGAGTACAATATTAAGTTATCCTTATCTTAATTTCGAACTCAACTAATTAATAGTCTAATTAATTCCTTAATTAGACCTTTGGACATTACAAAATTCTATTAGATTAATTTAAGAAAATTTCCATCCCAAGTATACTTAATAATCCATCGTTATTCTTTTTTCACGTTATTCTTAATTATAAAAGTAATATCCTTACTAACCTAACCACCCTAATTACTACAATACCCTTAATTAATTAAAAGTCCTAGTTAACCCTCGTTCATTTCAGTTAATACCAAAAATGCACTTCTTAGAAGTAAATTCTAGATTTACCCTTCACTCTTTGCATTTCTTATGTTGTCCTTGCATACAACTTAAAATTTTAAAAAATGTCATCTTCTTCACCCTCTCATCTTCTCTTATCTCCTTTTTTTCCTGTTATTTTCCAGCCACTTTTTTTCTATTATTTCATCTCTTTCCATGACTTTAAGTTGTCCTAAACAGCCACAACTTGCAATCAAACTATAAACTAGTGTAGGGTGATCAAAAATAACAAAAAAAAAGACATAACAAAGTAGTTGAAAATTTAGTTAAGTGTTAGAGATTTTAAAGTTATTAATCTCTACAACTTCCTCTAAATTTATGCAAAGCAAACATAATGAGAGAATTTACGAGAAAGTGTCACATGCGGCAGAAAAATGGCACAGAAATAATTGAGAGAGACGAAGAAGGAGGATGATTTCGTTGGTCATTCCCTATCCAGCTGTTGATTTTTATATGTGATTAATAGATTATGGGCTGGGTTGTATTATTTTATGGGCTTTACAGATCAATCCCTACACGGTCATCGTCTTAGTCTTTTCTTCGCTACGACTATCATGAGGTCGTTCTTCAGTTTTTAACAGTTTTGCATGATTAGTCCTTGTAAAAAAGTGTTGCCGGCATGTCCCATGCCTGCTGGTGCCTTCACATTATGAAATTAAAGAACGTTGTCTTCATGGACAGCACGACACATTGTCTTTACCTTCCATTTTGACAACTCACAGGAATTCGTTGGCAGTGTTGTACATGTTAATATTATCAACCCGATAAATTGTGCTTAAACAAATTGAGTCGAAAAGAACGCTCAAAGTTTTATAATAATAATTATTATTTAATTTTTTGATAACGTGTGCACTCTAAGTTTTGCAATTATTATTATTGATCTGGTCCCTTGATTGTAACAGTTCCTTATAAATTACTCTTAAATCGAAACTCCAGCAAAGTTTGCACATAAGATGATCGTTGACTACGTAACTCTGGTACCTCCTGTAGAACTTCGGCAACACAATTTTATTACTTGAACTGGGACATCTTACAAATACTGAAAGACTTGCACTCATGCTGACGGCACATGGCACTCACTGTCTTCTATACATTTCTCATGCAATAGTTGGGGACTCACTTTTCTTTCACACCACTTGACATGCTTTGGACACAGACTCGCAGATCGCTACTTCACCATCATCTATTTTCTCTACTTTCAGGCATACGCAAACTTGTTATGTGACCTAATAAATATAGGCACGTTATCTGACATATTTTCCAAGTCGATTGATTGTTGCTAGAGATCTCTAACATAAACTCAAAACAAATAACCGACTTGATGATTCGGCCATAAAGCTATAGAAGAGTCGGTTTTTTATCAACAATTAATGACTGGACAATAGAGAGAGAAGAATCTTACCATGCGGTAAGATGCACCCCTAAAGAATGATTTAACTCGAGATAGGAATTTGAGTTACATAACTTTTTTAAGGATCAAGTGTGTTTGACTTCAAACAGCCACTTGAAATTTGTCTTTTCTTTAATTTATTAATTAATTAATTTGTAATATGAAAATTTATTTGATATTAAGTGTTTGAATTTTTTTAATTCTGATAATTTAAACTTTCAAATAGTAAATTAAATTGAGTTTACATTGATTTATTAATTAACATATTTAGAGTACCTAATTTATGAATTATTAGACAAATAGTTAAAATACAAGCAAATAGTAATAACTGTAAAAAAAATTATTAAAGAAAGTAACATCTGAGAATTTTTCATTATTAAAAAAATACAGAAAGATGCGGAGCAGCCAGAAATAAAATTGAAACGGCATGCTCTTAGTTAATGTCGTTTGTAGCTAATAGTTGTACTAAAACTACATTTGCTATCGATCGTATATTTATAGTAATGGGGAAAATTAAAACCATAAAAGATGAATATTATTTACTCTATTATATTATAATTATCTGTCAAGCTGTCCATGATAGAAAGAAAAATAATTAGAGCGAACAAACTTATTACGGTTGAGTAAATATAACATATAAATGAATTGTTAAAAGATGAAGATCCCTCATCATTTTCATTAAATAGCATTCATTTGCATAATTTATAGAAAATGCCATACAGAACCATTATAGAAGATGTACATATTATAACCTACAAAAACACTTTTTTTTTATTGGAAAGAGAGCAATCTTTAATCGCTATCTTTTGGATGCACGCTAGGTAAACCTTCCGATTGACGCAATAACTTGCAAATTACGCCAACTGGGTACTCCGCACTTGACAAAGCCTATATGATAGGCTCAATCAAGAGAGTGTAGGTAGAGGGATTTGAATATATGACCTTTTGACCCTATACTCCTCCACTTCACCAACTCAAAATTAACTTTGTTATGATGACTAATTTTTTATTTGATACTTACCGTCACATGATCGCCAACATATCAAAAAAACTATATAATCAAGGCAACTTGAAACCATACCTTAATAATTATTATGTATATGGCTAGGCATATACAATGTACAATATCTGGTCAATAAATCTTTTGCTTCAATTGCAAGCAAACCAATTCATGGATAAGTAACATATATGTAAGTAAACTAATTCTTTTACTGAATTGCAAACAAATGTATTTTAAATCTGACCGTTAATCAACCATAAGAGGTGCTTCTTACATTCGCAATTAAATCATATCACTTCATTTTAGACTTCAACTAGAGACAAAAAGTAATTCTCTTATTTTTTCCATATTAAAAAAGACTAGAATGCATCATCTTTGTGAATTTAAAAATCTCTATGATTTAATATCTTTTAAAAGGTGTAAAATATGAGACTTCCATATAGTTTAAGGAATTTAAAAATACTTATAAATCTTTAAAATTATCAAAAAAGTTTCTTATAACTTTTATAAGAAATTTCTTAAAATTATTTAACTCATAAGAAATTCCCATGCACATCTTTTTGGTCTTTAAAAAAGTCATCTTCTTTGTTTTTATGATCCTCAGAATTCTTACTGTTAAATTATTGAACTTAGCATGAGAGTCTTTTTTTAATATTAAATTATACGAAATTTTTAACTGACACAAAACCATATAAAATGTCTTTTAAAAAATGTCGTGCATAATCGTGTGAAAAGAATATTTCTTCCCCTGTGGAAGAAAGAATACATTCCGTCCTCATTTTCTTTCATATAGAAAACACAAGTATGAAGTCTTATCTCGAGACACGGTCAACAACTTCCCCTTATACAATTGGGATCACCTCCCCTTTTTGTTCTTGTACCTTCTGATCATGAATCCTGTCCCAATTGTCCCTTTTGTTCTCTTCGTCATCTTTATCGCCAAATGGCTTTACGTAAATGTTAGAAGTGGCCGCAAAAAC
>JAOQMP010000007.1:27475564-27485980 GCA_027563575.1 Erythroxylum pedicellare
GTAAGGCTTATATCATTCTAGTCGTGGATTATGTGTCAAAGTGGATAGAAGCGAAAGCTACTTATACAGATGATGCTAAGGATGTAGTCAATTTTGTCAAATCTAACATTTTTGTCAATTATGGAATACCTCGAGCTATGATTAGCAACAGGAGAACTCATTTCTACAATAAAATTGTTGGAACATTGATGAAGAAACATGGTGTCTCACATTGTATTTTGACTACATACCATCTGCAGATGAGTGGGCAAGCTGAAGTCTCCAACCGAGAAATTAAATTAGTTTTGGAAAAATCGATGAATCCAAACAGAAAAGATTGGAGCTTATGTCTAGATGATACCATGTGGGCGTATCGAACTGCTTACAAAACTCTAGTAGGCATGTCCCTGTATAGGTTAGTTTTTAGTAAACCTTGTCATTTGCCTGTGGAAATAGAACATAGAGCCTACTAAGTTGTGAAGCAGTTAAACATGGATTTGGTAAAGGCTAGTAACAATATGAAGTTGCAATTGCAAGAGTTATAAGAGATCTATAATGAGGCTTATAAAAATGCGAAAGTTTATAAGGGAAAAACTAAAGCTTTTCATGATAAAATGATTTTTAGGAAGCAATTTTTAGTAAGACAAAAAGTTCTTCTTTATCATGCAAAGCTTAAGTTATTTCTAGGAAAATTATGATCTCATTAGCTCGGACCAGTTATTGTTACTAATGTATTTTCTCATGGTGTGATAGAAATTCAAAGTTTAGACACTTCCAAGGTTTTAAGGTTAAAGGACACCACCTAAAACCATATTATGAGAATTCTCCAGTCGAGAATGTGGAAGAGATAGAGCTGGAAGCCCCAATCTATCTCTGATCAGGTAAGTCAGAGAACACGTTCAGCTAACGACTTAAAAGAAGCGTATTTGAGTGCAACCTAAAATTTCATGTTTAATTTTATTTTTATTTCTCAGTATTTCTCTTTTTTATTTTGTCTAATTTGTTTTGTTTTCAGCTATCAATTTATCCCATTCCCTTTAGTATTTTCACATATTAATATTTTTAATTTTAGTTTAATTATAAAAAAATTTACCTTCCCACTCAACCATGGTCATTTAACCGCCCAATACATTTGCGCCCTTACAATTTCATTCATCATTCCCAATTGCCTTCATCCACTCCAATTTCGTTTACCCATTGAAATTTCACTCACCCACTACAAATTTATCCCACATCCATATCATTCCAACGAAAACCCCCAACATTTTACTCTTCTTTCCACCGTAATCAACATCATGACCAATCCAAAATTTTTATTGGTTTTATGTTGTCATTTTTGTGTTTCAAGACTGTAAAATCACAGAGATTGGGAACCATGCAAGAAGAGTGACTCAAGTCTTTTAGCTTCACCAATCCTGATATTGGTACATACCTAACCTCCATCTGATATCACAAATGCGATCTCGATTGCCTCCATTCCTCTAATTTCCGAACAGAACCAAGGTCCTACAACAATGAATCGAACTCGAAAAAGTAAGCAAATCAAAAGGAGAAGCCAATGAAACTCACGAAGTGGGCCTTTCACTTCTTTTCAACTATCGGAGGACAATTAAAGATTTCAACAGTTGAGCCAACCCAAAATTTACCCATATAAGTATATTCTGACTGACACTATTGATGCTTTACAAATTTGTGATTCCTTTGAGCAATTGGTTGGGAAAATTTTTTAGAATGCATTTTTTAAAGTTGACTGTCCTGGTTATGTTGAATTGACATGAGAATTTTACAGCACCTTTCAATTTAATTCCCATGAAGAATTCAACTTATTTATTAAGAGAATTGTTGAATTTAGACTTATGGGCCAAGAATTTGCATTATCTATTGATGACTTTAATGTTGCTATGGGTTTTATATCAATCAATAACATTAAGAATAAACCATTTGTAAGTTCCAGCTGTGATTATTATACTGATTTTCATGCCTATGAATTATGGACTCAATGGTTTGTTGATCCTCAACCATATAGTGTCGGTGCATCTAAGAGTTTATATTAAAAAAATCCTATTTTCAAAATCATACATCGACTCTTAGCGTATAATTTTTCAGGGCGATAGGACTTTACTAGTACGCTTTCTAAGGCAGAATTTTATTTTTTGTTGTGTATGGACAAACAAATTCTTATTAATTTGGGTTTTTGGTTTCTAACTCAATTTCAATTTGTGTTAAACAAGAAATCCAAACCATTAATATTAGTCCTATATCACTCAATTGGCCGTTAATTTAAATTTATTGGATCTTGAAAATACTGACATGCTTGTGGCTTATGCCATAGAACCTTTGGATACGGAATTTTTGTACAGGATGGGAATTGTTGACATGGGTCATGGGAGAATATCCTTTACTTATCCAGGTCCAGCTGTCTCTTCCAACCCACATCCAACCACAAAGAGTCAAGTTGTTTCACCTACACCAAGTAGTAGCCAACCTCCCCAGGCTAACTTGGATGCTCGTTTGGCTCAACTTGAATGCCAAATGCATCGAATGGAGCACAATTTGATAGCATATTTGTCATACCAAGGATTCCAATCTCCTTATCCACCAACCTCATGACTTAGACAATCAACTTACAAAGAAGCTTTTTTCCTCTCCTCTTTTCTATTTTATCTTCTTTTACTTTATGTCATTATATTAGGTACAATGTATGGATTAGGTGTGGGGGTAGGGTATGTTCTATATAACTGATATTTAGGAATCCTTGTTGAAAATTTTTGAATGCTTATTGACTTGTTTGCAATTGATTAACCAACTTCAACACTTTATATACTTCCATTTTTAATGACTTAAGCAGTTTGCATAAGTTGAGTTAATTTTATTTTTAGAACAATAAATTCCACTTAGTTAGGAAATACAAGTGTATACACTTAGTCAAGGTTTGCCAATCATATGATTAAACATAGTGTGTAATTCTGGTGAACTGCACTATCCTGTGAGTTTTTGGGCCTAAAAGATTGAAACATCTATATCAAACTGTATTTCTTTGATGTGTGATTATCTTCTAAGGTGAATGTTTGCTCTAGAACTTACTTGGAACTGACTTGAGATCACATGTATACATTCGTACATAAAAATGATAAAGGCCCTATTTGTTTTAAACATTTAACTTAAAAAGCCAACCCAATTCAATATCCTTTGTTAAACCTTTTGAGCTAAACCATTTTTCTTGATAAACCCATAATAAACAACTAAAACCTCTTATATCTTCACCTATTATAAATATAAGTAGGCATTCTAACCACAATTTATGTGAAACTTATTTGGAGAAATATGGAAGGCAACGAAAAGAAAAGAAAAGATGAAAGCAAATTGAAGAGATTAAGATTTGAATTATGTGTCATATTGTTGTCTCCTGATCTTAAATATCAGTATATTTCATTGATTAAAAACTACAATAGTGAAAAAAAATTATGGAGTGTAATCTATCTCTATGGAATGACGTTGTTGACTCCTTTGTGATTGAAATTGGGTCTCCACATGTGGTTAGATGCTTTGCTAATGTTTATGATTTTTACTTCTTCGTTTATCAATCCTTACCTTTACCTATAGCCCAATACAACCTAGAATAAAGCCTTTTTGATTTGTGCATGTTTGTATTTCAAGTGGTGAAAAGTTGGTGAAAAAGCAAGCATATGGTAGAATATTTGCATTAGAAGAATTTGAGTGAAGTACTGAACCAATAAACACTTAAGTGTTTTGCTTGAAATTCGATATATGAGAGTTTGCTATAATTATGTGATAGTTTTTGAAATATGATTACCTTAAATTGACTTTGTCTATATTTACTTGAATTATTAACTCTGGGGTATTCATTGATTACAAAATTGTTTAACTTTTGAAGTGTGCACTATTTACTGTTGTGAGACTTGGAATAAAGAAAGTTGATTAGTTGCCTAATTGATTACAAATGTAGTTTGTTGAGGACAAGCAAAAGATTGGTATGGAGGAATTTGATAAGTTGTTATTTTTATCCTAACTTTGGATATAAATCTCTTTAATGTGTTGAAATTCTTATTTAAATTAATGGACTTGTTTCTTAATTATTCTCAGATGATTTTCAACACATGGGAGATGAATTTGAATAAAAAAGATGCAAGAAAAGCAAATGCAATCCAAATTTCTAGTTGGTAGAAAAGTTTTTGACTAGGTGTGGGCACGAGCAAAGGAAAAGTTTATCAGCATAATCTTATTTGAAAATAGATTTGATAGAATTAGGATGCTAATTATTTTAGGAATCAAGTTGTTTTCTTTGTGTAGTGATTTGCTATTTGATTTTGTGGGGAAGTGTATATGATAAAATAACTTGAAGAAGGGAGGACAAAAACCCTTCTAAACATCTTATCTTCATGTCTTTGTTTGGCTTTTTTTTAGAAGTCTTTCGTCTTTCTAGAAAAGGGGCTGAGATGGAGGTCAAACATTTTGCTATTTTTTTGTCGAGTTTTACCACTATTATGGGTAGCTAAATCCTTTTTCTTGGTTGATGGAAACCAACGTTATCATCTAGTATGTGTGAGATTTTCTGAATAAAGTTTTTTTATTGATTAATGTTAAATGTCTTTCGTATTGTTTTTCAAGATTAATTGATTGATCCTAGGGTGCGTAACTAAGAATTGATTGATTTAATTTACAGCCATCTTAATAGGATCTAACGTTTAATTTTGCTAATCCAAAGTGACAATTTTTACGTTAGGGATTGGAGATTCTAAGAAAGATACTTATCTAGACTAAATACATATCGTATGTGTATTGTCTTGCTCACTGGTTCTCTTAGTTCTTAAAGCTATTAATTAATCAAGCTTAAGATCGTATCTAAGTTATTGGTTAATAAGAGTGATTAAAATACATGTTTCTATTTATTTAATCCTAAGAGAGAACACCATTCAATAAGTATTTGTTAATGGATTTAATTTTATATCGATGATCTATACTAGTTGATAATGTAGGTGACTCGAAACCAAGGTTTGTTCATTAATTTTCCAGATCTGATTAGTTTTGTCTATTTCTAAATTTTGACAATTTTAATTTCTTGAATTCATGATAATTCAACCCCTCCCCCCAATTTGTTTTAGTTTTAACTTGTGAAACATTTACCAATAGATTCCTCGTGAGAACAATCTCAACTCTTCACTAACTACATATTTGATTATTAGAGTTGGTATTAATTTGGATGCAGGCGACATCATTACCAAATTTTCGTATTGGTTCATACTAAAAGAAACTCAATCATGCCCTGGTTAATGGCAACTGACTTGTTCAATTTCCCAACAGCAGTGCCATATTCCTTGATCCTTTATTCTCAAATCATACCCCAATCAGGGTGGAGCGTCTTATCCTATCAGCTGCTAGGAAGTTCCCTTTCAGGTTTAACAATCACTTGGCCAATGCAATAAGTTTTCTTAAAGCTTGCAAGACAGGATCCAACAGCTACTTTCGAAGGTCCAAATAGTTCATTTGTGTCCAAAAATTGAAGGCTATTAAAAAAGAACTGAAATCCTTGCATTCATTGAGAGGCTTTACGAATCAATCCTTTTCTAAACCCAAAGAATAACTTATGAGCATTCAGCGTTGCCTCATATTAAACCCCCAGGATCCATAGATTCAAGCTAATGAAAAATAGGCTATGTCTCACTATAGGTCCATTGTTCAAAATTATAACTCATTCCTCCAACAAAGAGCTAGAGTGAATTGGCTTAAAGATGGCGACAAATGCACCAAGTTCTTTTTCAACTCCATCCTAGCTTGCAAAAATAGAAATAGAATATGTTCCATCTCTACTAGTGAGGGAGCTCAGCTTCAAAACTATCATGAAATTTAAAAAGAGGCTACTAGGTTTTCAACAATTTGCTTAGTATTTCAACTTCTGAAATTGTCACCAATGCGGAAATCTCGACTTTCATTTCTAAAAGACTAAACCCTGCAAATTTTGACATGTTGACTAAGGTAGTTAATGATAGGGAAATTGTGGAAACTCTTACTAATTTGAATGGTATGAAAACCCTAGGTCCATTGAGTCTATGAAAGCCCCAAGTTTAGATGGACTCAATGGTTACTTCTACCAAAAATCATAGGAAATTACAGGTCCCTTTGTCAAGAAGGCAGTAACGGAATTTTTCTTTAGCGAAGTACTTCTCAAGGAAATTAATCAAACTTTTCTTTGCTTGATTCTAAAAAGTGATAACCCCTTATCCTTCATTGATTTTAGACCAATCTCTTACCTTCCTCTATAAAATTATCCTGAAGATCCTCACAATAACGCTAAGGAAAGCACTCATCCCTCTCATCAATGGAAACTAGAAAGTTTTCATTTATAATAGGAAAATTAGCAATAATATATTAATTTGGCAAGAGCTACTCAAAGGTTATTCACATGCGAGATCCACTCCCAATTGCACCATTAAGATTGACTTTCATAAAGCTTTTGTTAGTATTCAATGAAGCTTCTAATGGCAGACGATACAGACGTATGGATTATCGGATATCTCCATCAAATGGATTAAAGAATGTGTCACTACTGTGACTTAGTTAGTCCTCATTAATGACAGCCCCTCAAAGTCGTTCAAGTTAGGGAAAGACTTAAGGTAGAGGGATCATATTTCCCCCTACCTTTTCATCATGTGCATAGAAGCTCTCAACTCCATCATACAATATGAAGTGACTTTGAATCCTACATTTAAACACCATTCTAAGTGTAAGAAATGTGATTTAACTAACCTTTCCTTTGCAGACGGTTTGTTATTATTTTGTAGTGCCAAGCTTTAGTTGATCCAGTGCTTTATGAAGGCTCTTGATACATTTAAGGCAATACAGGTCTTGTGCATCTACATCTATAAGAGTCATTTTACCATTTTCAAAGGAGTTGCTCCAATGGTTACCTGAATCGCATCACTCACTGGTATGGTTGAGAAAGCCCCACCCTTACTTTATCTGGGTTTTTTGGTTTTAATAAGAAGACTTACCATCCTCAAATGTACTCCAATTGTAGAGAAATTTATAGAAGAATAGGATCTCGGGTGAATAAATTCTTATCATTTGCTAGAAAACTTCAACTTATCAAATCATTTCTGAGTTCCTTATATATATACTAGTGCTCACATATCTTCCTTGACAAAAGGGTCATTAAGGCAATAGAAAGAATACTCAAAGACCTCTTGTGGAATCAGTCAATGAGAGTT
Organism: Erythroxylum pedicellare; assembly: GCA_027563575.1. Classification (NCBI taxonomy): domain Eukaryota; kingdom Viridiplantae; phylum Streptophyta; class Magnoliopsida; order Malpighiales; family Erythroxylaceae; genus Erythroxylum; species Erythroxylum pedicellare. Next base: position 27,482,770 of record JAOQMP010000007.1, read on the forward strand.
AAAGGAAGTGCAAAAATTAAATGGATTAAGATTTGCTCCCCAAAAGAGGAAGGAGGGTTGAATATTACTTCTGTTAAACTCACAAACCAATCCCTTATATTAAAGAGGTTATGATGGATTATCGAAAATAGAAAATCTTTGTGGCTACGGTGAATACATTCTTATTTTCTTAAAGGATGAAGCATCTAGGCTACTTGCATGTCTTCAAATAATTCTTATTTTCTAAATCAATTATTGCACTCGAGAAATCTTGTATATGACTCGCACCATCGGTAATGGGAAGCTAATTACCCTATGGTTCAACAATTGGACAAGTCAAGGAACTCTTTAGCATACACAACAGTTGCGTAGAGCTCCTATTGATATCCCTTTAGATACCAAAATGGAATCCTTAATCAATGGTGATAGATGACATTTTTCAAAGAACCTCTGTCACTTGTAACCTTCATATGCTCCCTCTCTTCATCACGATACATTCTACTAGTATAATAGGCCTACCCATCTCCTCTCAAATAAACAAATCAGGGGCCTATTATGGGTGAGGAGACCTGAAGTGTGATGGCACTGACTCATAAACGAATAGATCTTCTCATCTTCGAAACCCTTAACAGAATCAAAGAACTTGATTTTTAGACAGAATACTTAGCAGCTCTAGCCTTCTCTAGTTATTACTACCGTATTTTCTTTTATGTTTTGAGTAGTTAAAAATATTAGACGTCTCTAGTTTCAAAGGGTACACTCTTGGACCCTCTTTGAAGCTTTATTTTCATTCTTTATTAATACTTTTTCTTCTTTCCTTTTTTAAAATAAAAAGAAAGCTGCATTTATGTCCTTAATTTCAAACTTGCTTTTTATACGATTAGAGATAAATTGGGAAAAGTATTCCTTTTATCTCTTAGGTTTCTTCCATTTTTCTGAAAAAATATGAGTGATAGTCCAAAAAAATATTTCTTTTACCATAAAAAGAGAGAATGCACTTCCTCCTCATTTGCTTTTGTTTCCATTTTCTTTGCTGTTCCACAGTCAAACAGTGTTTAGTGATTAGTAAGGCGTAGCCCCAAAAAAGTCAACGGCTTGATCTACAACAAACTGGCATCCCCTTCCTTCTTTGGTTCCTGCGAATGATGATCATGAATCCTCTCTTACTTGTCCCTTCTGCTCTTTTCTTCATCTTTATTGCCAAATGGGTTCTCGTAACTGTTATAATTGGCCGCAAAAACTTGCCACCTTCACCACCAAAGCTTCCAGTCCTGGGGAATCTTCACCAACTGAGCTCGCTACCCCACCGATCACTCCAATCCCTGGCCCAACGTCACGGTCCTCTCATGCTCTTGTACTTTGGCAGTTTACGGACCATCGTGGTCTCGTCTGCTGATGCAGCTCGAGAGGTCATTAAAAATCATGATATCATCCTCTCCGATAGACCCGGCACCAGCATCTCCAGGAAATTAATGTACGACTACAAGGACATCGCCATGGCCCCCTATGGTGTCTACTGGAGACAAATGAAGAGCATATGCATGTTGCAGCTACTTAGCGCCAAGAGAGTTCGGTCATTTCGATCCATACGTGAAGAGGAGGTAGATTTGCTTGTGAACAAGATCGAGCAGAGTTGTTCAAGCTCCTTACCAATTAATCTCAGTGAACTGTTTGTTTCCCTAACGAGACACATAGTGTGCAGGGCTAGTCTTGGCAGTAGATACAGTGATGGGCAAGGTTGTGGTAGCAGATTCAATAAGCTTTTCAAGGAGTTCTGTGCTTTGCTCGGCGTTTTTGATATAGCTGATTTTATTCCAAGCCTTGCTTGGATAAATCACTTCACCGGTCTTAATGCTAGAGTCGGAAAAACCTTCAAAGAATTTGATAATTTTCTTGATGAAATTGTGGATGGTCACTTGGCCCGTGATTGGATTGCCATAAAAGAAGATCAAAAGGACTTCGTGGATGTTTTGCTTACAATTCAGAAGAGCCCTGATCAAGCATCTTTTGGTAGGGACAGCATTAAAGCCCTTATCCTGGTAAGTAAAATTAGCATATTTCCTTTTCAAAATAGGAAACTACAATGATTCATTGCGAAAAATTTATGGGACTAGTTCTCATTTATTTGTTTAGTATATTAAAATTTGCAGAGAATCTGTTAAAATTTGAACTTGGGGTGGAACAGAATATTTTAAATTTTATTTATATAGGTGAACCGCATAAAGAACTTTAAGTGATCAATTATGTTCTTATTTCTATGCCTATGTGCTATTGGAATTTACCATTAAGAACTTCAAGCGATCAATCTTACAGGACATGTTTCTAGCTGGCATTGACACAACTAGTACTACTTTGGAATGGACGATGACGGAATTGCTTAGACACCCAAAAGCCATGAACATACTTCAAGAAGAGATCAGAAGGGTCAGAGGAAGCAGACGAACTGTAACAGAAGATGATTTAGATGAGATGCTCTACTTGAAGGCAGTCATCAAGGAAACCTTACGGTTGCACCCTCCACTTCCACTTTTAATCCCACGACAGCCAACAGAGAGTGTCAAGGTACAGGGATATGAAATTCCAGCCAAAACAAGAGTGATCATCAATGCTTGGGCAATAGGAAGAGATCCCAAAATGTGGGAAGAAGCAGATGAGTTTCGACCAGAGAGGTTCCTGGAAAGCTCAATAGATTTCAAGGGACATGACTTCCAACTAATTCCATTCGGTTCTGGTAGGAGGGGTTGTCCTGGAATTACGTTCGCCACTGCGTCTTTAGAAATTGTTCTGGCAAGCATGTTAGACAAGTTTGACTGGGAAATTCCCGATGGATCGAATTTGGAGGACTTGGAGGTGGCAGAGGCCTTGGACTTGACGTTACATCGAAAACTCCCTCTAATTGCTATTGCTACCTGTCACTCTTTCTAGATCCGTATACTTGAAACCTAGAATACAGGACGCAAGATCCTCCTTTCGATTTGGTGTGCTTGTACTTGAAGAAGAGACATTAAAAAAACGTTGCCATGATTATCTGATAAAAACAATAAACATATCCAATATCGTCTAGAAAAACATCCTTTCTGTTTCCAATTTAATTGTTAAGCAATGTAACCTTTAATTTCCTTTCTGTTTCCAATTTAATTGTTAAGCAATGTAACTTTTAATTTAATCACGTCATTCGTACTTTAGGCAAAATTTTCTGGACATTGGGTTAAGGACTATTTGATTTGATTTC
>JAOQMP010000007.1:27524396-27541169 GCA_027563575.1 Erythroxylum pedicellare
AAAAACTCAAAGTGAAAGAAGTTATCTCATAACATATAACATGAACATTTCACCATCAAACATAACACTTAAATGCATCATAATTGACAAATCAATTACGGAATGCACAAATAAATGACGAAGTTTACACCATGAACAAAATGAATATGTTCTTGGGATCTCATATTCCATAAGCGGGCAGTCGGGAAAAGGCTTAGGTCAACATACGCGTGACTAACAAAATGGTTTCTCTCTTGCCCAAACACAAGCAATTATTTATACTCTATTCAATTCATCACATATTCACATTTTCATGCTTTTTAAGTTATATCCTCTTCTGATTATACAAAATGGCATAACATCATTTACGTCATAACATGGTAACAATCGTAATGCATTTCTAACATTCACAATAACTCAAATTCAAGCAATTAAGCACACCCACACACAAGTAAACAATTTTTTACCCAATTACACAACAACCATAAATACATTACCCACCTAATTTCACTTGAAAATCCAACTCAATGGTGCCTTTTCTCTTACTCTTGGATAGGGTTTTCTTGGCTTCCTAAACACAAACCAAATTCCCATTCAAACTAGCATTTTAATGAAAATTCATAAACTTCAACAATAAAAAAAGCTAAAATTGAGCTTAATCCTAACCTACCTATAGTCCATCTAGGTTAGAAAAACCAAAACCCTAGCTTAGAAATCCAAGAAAAATCAACATGGTTTCTTCTTTCTCTCCTTTCTCCCTTCATTCCCAAAATAAACCCATTTGTGTAATTTCTTCTCTAATAAAACAAGAAGAAAAGATGAAGATTATTACCTCTAACAAGCTGGATTTCTCTTCTTTCTCCCCTTTCTCTCTTCTTCCACTTTTTCTTGTCTTCTTTTCTTTCTTCTCTACATTATTTTCTTTTCTCTTTTGCTTCTCACGATTTCTTCTGCTTTTCTTCTTATTGCAAGACAACATTTGTCTTGTTCTTCCAAAATTGCCTCTCTTTGTTTAACCTATGTCTGTTAGCTCCTTAAGTCTATTTAAATACCATACCATACTCTAATTTAATCTTAAAATTTTTATTCTAATTTCTAATTTCTACTTATGCTCACTTAATGACTAAATTCTAAAAATAAATAAAAAATAAAATAAATCAATGAATAATTAATAAATAAATCATAAATAACTAAAAAAATAAAAAATAAAAATAAAAAAATTTCGGGGCTCAACATTAAGGGCATGATTGATTATGAGATAAGGTTTAGTCAAGTTAAAATTTTTGGTCTACATGGCTATTCTGATAGTGATTGGACTGAATGTGTAGATGATATGAGAAGCACTTCGGGTAACTACTTTAGCCTTGGTTCTGGAATTTTTTTTTGGTGTTCTAAGAAACTGGAAATCATAGCCCAATTCACATCAGAAGCGGACTATGTTCCTGCTACTTTTGCTATAAATCATGTCCCTTGGATCAAGAAACTGATGACAGATTTGCATATGGTGCAAAAAGAAAGCACACAGATATTTGTGGACAATCAAGTTATAATTTCAATTACAAACAATCTAGTGTTCCATGGCAAAACAAAACATTTCAGGATAAAACTTTATTTTCTGAGAAAGGCACAAAAAGAAGGGGAAGTAAAACTAATCTACTGCAAAACAGAAAATCAAAAGGCTGATATCCTAACTAAGGCACTTCCTAAAGATAGATTTGAGTATTTAAGGAAATCACTTGGAGTCTGTAGCTTCAGAGCCAAGGAGGAGTGTTAAACGACATGTCCTAAGAGCTACTGTTGATGTTGGAAAATTTGTTAAGGTGTAAAAGAATTGAAAAGGTGTACTGAAATATGAAAAATGTGATGCACATGCTAAAATGTAGTCAAAATAATAATTAGTCATGAAGGAATATGACCTATTCTTTAAGAAGTAGCTATTGTGGAGATTGTGTAGCAGATTTTGCTGCATTCTTTATGCTTTTTTGTTATAAATTTGTTGTATAAATAGATGTGTTTTATACTCAATAAAGCAAGACATTTTTTCTACAGTCTCAAATATTGTTTTCTTCTTCTATACTTGTTGTTTCGGTACTTTGTTCTTGTAAAAAATACCTATAGATGTTTTAAACTATCGGCATATATTTAGTGATGATTTATACGAATCATAACAAAACTCCTAGTATTTTATCACCAAATATCAAGCCTTTGGCAATGTTACAGTAAAACGTCGTACAAGCCCTTCACTTTTGGCAATGAAATGTTAAAATTGTCACCACAAGCTTTCACTTTTTGCAAAAAAAATTTGAAATCATCGCCAAAGATTAACATAAACAAACAACGTCATTTTTGCTTCATTTTAAATCAAAAAAACTTAAGGACACCCCCCAAGCTTCTGCCTCTCTACTCTTGGTTTCATTCTTTTCTTCTTCTCCTTCACCATCGTTTCCCTTTATTCTTCCACTATCTTCCATTGTCTACTTCTATGGTCTCTGGTGAATCATCGATAGAGGTTAGTCGTTGATGCTTTGGTGTTCAGTTTGTTCTACTTTCATTATTGTCATTAAATTCTTTGATGTTGGTCAATTTTTTGGATGTTGTTTGACTAGTTTGCTTTTATTTAGACTGTTAATGGTTGAATTTTTGTTTGAATGCTTTAATATTGATGACTAAAGGGACAAGACAAAATTTTGTTGTTAATTAGGGATGAATGTTTTAAGACTGTAAAGTGTTCTATGAAAGTTCTCTTAGAGATTGAGAAGTTGGATGTTCTTCATTCCTTCCAATAAGCAATATACTTGAAGTTGTTATACTGCCATGTTTGCAAACATGCTCAATGAACAAGTTAAAAGTAATTCAACATCACTCCTTACACAAATAAAGTTCATTACTCTTTATTCATTATCTTCCTATGGTTTTATGCTTTTAAAGAAAAATGATAATAATATTGAATTTTAAAGAATATAGGGAACTGTTGACTGAATAATTTGAAAAGAGAAACTTTTGGCTAGTTTTTCTATTGATCCGATTGAATCATCCTTTAATTTTTAGCTCTACACATGGTATTAAGACAAGTTATTATGTTATTCAAAATTTGGATGATAGCAATACAAACTTTTGGCTTTTCCAGGGTGTTTATGTAATCAAAGTTTTGAGCTTCAAGTTACCTGTAGTTCAATCTTCAGGGTTAGTGTTACAAAGGTTTTACTTCGAGCACGAACTTATTCGCTAGCTGCACTAACCTCTTTGCATGACAATCTCACTTTGTTCCTTCAAAGCAAGATTCAGCCTTCCTACTTGATCTTTGACCAACCTACTTGTTCTTGAACAACTCATAACCCTCACAGTGTTTAACTCTCATACTTGCAAGAAAATTATTACGGAAGCACTAGAATAGTAAAGGCAACAATAAGAACAAGAGAAAGAGATACAACTAAAAGCCAACACTTTCCTTTTGATTATGAGAACAAGGCTCAAATGAGCTATTTATAGGCATCTCTAGAAGACTAAGTTAGAGTCGTGATAGAACTCTACTAGCTAAGATCACATTCTTATCCTTATTAGATTACATCAAACTAACTAATAGAGGACATGCCCATCTAATTAGGACTCTATCTAATAGGATTAAGCTACATCACATTAATAAGATAAAATATTACATTATCCAGGAGTGATTATCCATATCCACGAAGATCTCCTTTATCTTTAGATAATCCTTCCACCTGATCTTTATCTCTTAAAGCTGATGTACATCCATTGTGGTCTTATCTACCACATCATCCAAGATCTCCTCATCTTTATCCATTGATGATGATTCATCTAAGCCAATAGCACATTGGTCCATCCAATGCTTACCTATGCCAACTCCATTAGTCATAGTCAGTCCATTTGAGCACATATTAAGTCCTTAGTCCATCAAGAACTTAACCTTATCCAAGTCAGCTCATATAAAGGCCGAAACTCTCCCAAAACTTGCACCATGCTTAATCTACTTACTAAGTAACCTTGGAACTCTCGCATATTCCTGTCATGCGTGTGATCTAACTAATCTTCCACTTAAAGTCCTTCTTAAGCTTTCTTTTTGTCTTGTTTGAGTTTTGCATCTCAACAAAGATTTCCACCAATGCGCACCAATGCATACCAACACTTGACATTGCCCCTTTTCGTCCTTACCTCCTTGCAAGTCTTTGCCTTGTTCTATTGTTTCTCATATCAAAAACTGGTTAAGGCTCGCCAATGCCTGCACGATTTTGCTATCATAACTTAGGGAACTAACTGTTAGCTACTTTAAAATTTATTAAGTAAAATCTTAATCCTTGAATCGAACACTACATAATTCAAAAACCAAAAATACATATTAAGTTCTCAAAAGTTAGAGTTATTTTGACAGTTTTGATGCTAATGATTCAATTCTTTATCTCCTTATCTCAATCCTTGAATTAAAAAAGTCAAAACAGAAACATGATTGACTGAAATAGTTGGCTCTAATTAATTTATTTACAATAAGTTGGCTAAGACATCTGCTTCAATAACTATTCACTTTAAGCATTAATAAGCTCCTCTCTTTTTTAGCATGAGTAGGCTCCCTTTGATTAACAGACTGTTTTTGTCCTTAAATAATTAATACAATCCTTTCTTTTTTAAAATATTAATAGGATCTTTTTGAATTTTAATAAGAGCTTTATATCTATTAGCGTATTTTGTTTAAGTAAGATTTTATCGATTTAAAAAATACCTTGTAAGTTCTTATACCCCCCTTTTGCATGTGTTTGCTTTATCATTTGGTATCAAAGTGAGGTTTCACATTTATTGTGTTTTACAACATTTGATAGATCATGGAAAACAATTTAAGAAGCCTTGAAGGACAATTTATCTTAAAGAGTCTTTACTTTAGTGAAAAAAACTATTCCTATTAGAAAGAGAGAATGACCATATATCTTCAATCTATAAATATTGAAAATTGGCATGCTATCAAAGTTGGAGGAACACTTCCTACTATTGATAACATACAAGTGTGGACTGATGCTAATAGAAGAAATGCACAATGAAATGCCAGAGCAAACATCATCTAATCTGTGCACTAGCTCCAGAAGAGTATGAAAATATATCCTACTATTATATAGCAAAAGAAATATGAAACCAGCTTTAAGTCACCTTTGAAGAATGAACGGGGTAAAGAAACATAGAACAAGTCTTTTAGTATATTAATATGAAACTATTTATATGAAATAGGGAGAAACAATAGAAGAATTCTTCGAACGCTTCAACAACATCATCACATCTTTAAAGAACTTCGACAAAATATATCCCAATGATGAGCTTGTAACAAAGATCCTAAAGTCACTACCAAAGGAATGGAGGACCTAAGGTAATAGCCCTAGAAACTGCAAAGGATCTTGAAACAATCTCACTCGACTGGTTAAGAAGAAATTTAATTGATCCATGAAGCCAAGCTTAGGTATGATGAAGGATCCTTATACAGAAGAGGAATGACACTAAAAGCAGTTGATGAATCAAATGATGATGAAAGCGACAATAGATGGAGATGACAAATTCAATTTCATGGTTAGAAAATATGTCCACTTCTACAAAAAAAGAAGTTGATGAAGAAAAAAGAAAGAAACAAGAAATTTGGAAACAATAGGTTCCCATCAAAAGGCAACAGTGGTAATAGCAATACAAAAATAATCAAATCATATGCTGTCACTGCAAGAAGCATAGACACACAAGACCAGAATGTCCTCTTCTTTAAAATGATAAGATAGAAAATAAAAAACAAAAAACCCAAAAGCAAGTTATGACTGTGGCTTGGTCAGATGAGGATTTTGATAATTTTGAAGAAGAAGAGCTTGAGAACGTCAGCAACATTTTCCTTATAGCCGAATCAAGAGATGATGAGGAATATTACTCTCGCTCTAATATTGAAATTGATGAATTAAGAGATGCATATCATGATTTATATGATCAGTACAAAAAATTAACAGTGCAGTATTTCTTATAATGAGTTTTTAACAAATAAAATTAAATCATTATAATATGAAAATAAAGATTTGATGTCTAAAATTACTCCCTTGAAAATGTTTTTAAACAAAAGATTTATGAAAAGGAATGCTTAGAAAAAAAGATAATTCTGTTAGAAAATGTATGATTTGAAAATGACACTATTAAGATAAAACAATTAGGAGAGAAAGTTACCACTTTAGAAGTAAAAGAAAATTGTGCTAAAAAGATTGTTTCTCTTGAAAAAGATCTTGCTAATTTTGTTAATGTAAGAAATAACATAGATGCATTACTTAGGAGTGGTAAAGGCATATTTGATAAGGTCAGAATAGGATATAATGAAAATAACAATAATAGGACATTCAAGAATTTCTTTGTTAACTAGCTATAGCGAAAACAATAGGAACTGATAAATGGAAAAAATCATAACAACCATCATTCATCTGTTTTGTGCAATTATTATGGTAGACATGGTCATATTAGTCACTCTTGTTACTTTCAAAAAAATGAAGAAACTACCTCAAATGTACGTTTGGAGACCAAAAGGTCAAACTATTAATAAGACAGTACCCATAAAGATTTGAGTACCTAAAATGAGATAATACATTCTGCATATATGCTTCAAATCAGTGACGAGAGAAAAATCAATGGATAGTTGATAATTGTTATTTGAGACACATGATAGGTAAAATATTGCATTTCAACTATATTGAAAGGAAAGACAGAGGTAATGTTGTCTTTGCCAATAAAAACAAGAAAAAAGTCACCAGAATTGGTAAAATCGGTGATTCTAACTTCGCTTCTATCGATAATGTTCTTTACATTGATGGATTGAAACATAATTTGTTAAGTATAAGTCAATTATGTGGTAAGGATTATAGACTTACTTTCTATGCATCATATTGTGAAATTATTGATAATCTTAACGATAAATATTCTATTCATTGGTCCTAAAAATAAGAACATATATTGTGCTCAATTAGAAAATATTTCTTCTCAAAGTGATAAATGTTTTGTCTCAATAGAATAGGATTCTTTTATCTGGCATAGAAGATTTGGACATTCTAGCATGAGCATCCTACGAATCAAATTTGAAATTTGAAGATAATCAGGTTTGTGAAGCTTGTTTAAAAGGAAAATAAATCAAAAGTAGCTTCCCTCCTAAAAATATTGTATCTACTAACCAACCATTTGAACTTGTTCATATAGATTTATTTGGTCCTACTAGGACCCAAAGTTTTGGTGGTAAGCAATATGGTTTTGTTATAGTAGATTAATTTTCCAAATTTACATGGGTTATTTTCTATCAAATAAAGATGATACTTTTGAAGTCTTTTAGAAGTTTTGTAGAAAAATTCATACTGAAAAAGGATACCACATTACATCAATTCAAAGCGATCATGAAGGAGAATTTGATAATAGAAACTTTGAAGACTTCTCCAATGAGAATGGTATAACTCATAACTTCTTATGCCCAAAAACTCCTCAGTAGAATGAAGATATTGAGAGAAAGAACAGGACTCTAGCTGATATGGCCATAACAATGCTACGTGAAAGTGGTCTACCTCATGGTTACTAGGCAGAAGCCTTGTCAACTACTTGTTATATACTAAACAGGTGTCTCATAAGACCTATTTTATAAAAGGACCCCAATGAGTTGTGGAAAGGAAGAAAATCAAATGTTGCTTACTTTCAAGCTTTTAGCTACAAGTGTTTCCTTCTAAATAATGGAAAAGATAACCTTGAAAAGTTTAATGCAAGATTAGATGAAGCCATGTTTTGGGCTATAGTACCGCTAGTAAATTATTCAGAGTCTATAATAAATGAATAAAGAAGATAAAAGAGTCGATATATAGTATTTGATGAGGCATTACCTTCGACAATAGCAGCCGATTTAGATGATGAATGGCATCTTCTAATTCCTAAAGATACATCGCTGACTCAGACTGCACCTATAGTATCTTCGAAATTGCAATATCAAGAAGGTCCTTCTGAAGGCAGGACAGAGTAGGCTCCTTCATCTCAGCAAGAGCCTATAAAAAGGAAAACACTTAGAGAATGGAGAGGTCTTGATACACATTAGAACATTCTAAGAGATCCCTCTGAAAGTTTAAGAACCATATTATTATTCAAAAATAATTTTGTTGCTCTCATCTCGTAATTAGAACCAAAGATCGTTGAAAAGGCTCTTACTGATAAAAACTAGGTTTCAACTATGAAAGACGAATTAAATAAGTTTGAATAAAACAAAGTTTGGAATCTAGTACCTTGTCCTCAAAACAAGTCAATCATTGGAACTCAGTGGGTATTTCGAAACAAACTCAACAAAAATGGTAAGGTGGTAAGAAACAAATCCAAACTTGTAGATTAAGGTTATAATAAATAGGAAATTATTGATTTTGATGAGACTTATGCATCTATTACTAGATTGTAATCAATTAGAATTTTACTTGCCTTTGCATGCTACAAAAATTTCAAAATGTTTGAAATGGATGTTAAAAGTGCATTCTTAAATGGTTACATTAATGAAGAAGTGGTTGTTAAACAACCCCCAAGTTTTGAAGATGAAAACCATCCAGATTACGTGATGAAGTTAACTAAAGCTTTGTATGGTTTAAATTAGGCTCCTTGAGCATGATATGAAAGGTTAAGTAACTTTTTACTTGAGAATACCTTTGAAATAGTAAAAGTAGACAATACCTTATTTATTAAGAAAAAGGAGAATGATTTATTTATAGTGAAAATAGATGTTGATGACATAATATTTGGTGCCACTAATCCATCTTTCTGTGAAGAATTCTTAGCTTTAATGTAGGGGGAGTTTGAAATGAGCATAATGAGAGAACTATCATCCTTTCTTGAGATGAAAACTAGGCAAACATAAAAAGGAATCTTTTTTAGTCAAGACAAATACAAAAAGGAACTCATTAAGAATATAATTTTAAGAATGTCAAACTAATGAGTAATCCTATGTATACTGGAACTAAACTTGATAAGGATGAAGAAGGGAAAGCTATGGATGAGACAAAGTATAGAGGAATGATTAGATCATTACTATATCTTAAAAGCTCAAGATCAGATATTATGCTTAGTCTTTGTATAAGCTTTCAATCAAATCCAAAAGAAAGCTACCTTCAAGCAGTCAAGAGGATCTTTTGATATCTTTATAGAATTATGGATTTTGGACTATGGTATCCAAAAATTGATTCATTTGACATAGTTAGCTATTATGATACAGATTATGCAGGTGATAAAGTTGATTGAAAAAGCATAAGTGGCACTGTCAATTTCTTAGAGGATGTGAGTATCTTGGTCCTTAAAAGAACAAAATTGCACAATGCTTTTGACAACTGAAGCGCAATATATAGCACCTGCCAACTATTGCATTCAAATCTTATGGATAAAATATCAACTATAGGATTTTTCATATTCTTATATTATGTGATAATACTAGTGCAATAAATCTTCTAAAAATCCTATACATCATTGTAGGACTAAGCATATAGAAATCAAACATCATTTTCTTAGAGATCATATTTCAGAAGGAATAATTGATCTTTTGCATATTAATACTGAAAATCCAATAGCTGATATCTTCATCAAACCACTCTCGAAAGACAAATTTGGCGTGTTAAGAAAAGAGCTTGGTATGTGCAAACTATTTGATATTATTTCTATATGAATATTCTATGCTACTTATATCTACAAATATTAGCAGGTTCCTTCTTATTTGATCCTTAAGTGGGATCCCTCTAGTTTAGAAGGCCCCTTCTAATTAGAGACCTCTACTTAGTTTAGTAGGCTACTTGTAGCTTAGAAGGCTACTCTTATTTTAGAAGGCCCCTCTCCATTTGACAGAGTAAGATACAGGTGTCCTAAAAAGGAAGGTTTTTATGGCGTCATTTTAGCTTTTAAAAATATGTGTGCAGTCTAACAACTCACTGTACGTGTTTGACGAAAGTTACGCAGACAATCACACTTCCTCTATTGGCAATTACGATTGTTCATCATCTCACGAGATAACGCTTAAGAATCGCTTAGTATACCGTACGCAAGCTTCCTTCATTTACTCATCTTTGTCATTCTCATCTGCACCACTCTTTCTCTCTACACCCTAACTTTTTACTTTCTTTTAGAAATTCATAAACCTTTCCGAGCTCATCTATAATGGAACGTATAAAATCAAGGTGACAGAAGAGAACCCTGACCTCAACTTCTAGTCATGACGAAACTCTTTGCCATGACCGAACTTTTACCTCTGAGTCCTCATCTCTTTCTCCAAAAGTGGTTTCACTGAACGCTCCATCTAAACCTGTTTCTATCTCTTCAAAGCCCCAGATTTCAGAAATACCTATTCAGGAGATGTTCGTAAATAGCAAGTGCACAGCTGTCAAAATGAGTAACAAATCGGTAAGAACTAAGTTGTGTCCACAGGGACTATGAGAAAATTTAAATATATACTAGTTAACAGTGTTTAAAGTTGGGTTGGATGAAATTTTGGAAAATTAAAAGTAATATAAAGAATTATTAAAAACACAAATGAATTTATAAGCAACTACCTAATTCAATGCAACCAAAATAACTATGAATATGACAAATTTATGTAACAACTAATTTCAGAAAAGAGTGCAACAATTAACTAATTAAAGGTATTAACATCAATAAGGAATGACTTTCTTTTAAGGAATGATATTTTTTTGCCAACCTTAATATTGAATTAGCTATTCTCCACAAATGAACAATTCTAACCTTGTTGGTGAATTTTAAGAGTAATTAATCCCCTTCTCCCAAAGGTGAATTAATCTATCCACTCTAGACATCACTTAAAATTCCTTGCTTAAGTTCTTCCTAAAGTTTTTTAAGTTTTAAACCTAACATTCTATTTTCACATCCTAGGTTTCTTGGGCCTCCCAACTCACAAGAAAATCTTAGTTGAAATTCCTTTAATCTTCTAGGAAAAACCCCCCTTTTTTTAAAGGTGAATTTATATCAAGAAAACTTCAATATAATCCAAAGTAAGAGCAATAAAAGCCAAGGAAAATCAATAAGTGTATGAATATTCAGTCATTGATTCTAGCCAAATTTAATATTAAAGCATCAAAACACCAAATCCCTAAGAGAAATTAAGATTCTAGCCACAAATCATCATGCCAACCAATCCACAAGCAAAAACCTTAAACAAACTTATGAATAAACTAAATAAAGAAAACACGTTTTGAATCAAATGGAGGTTATGGCTATTGTTTGTAGCAGAGGTTGCTGCGTGGTGAATATGTGAATGGATGGTTGCATGTTCAATTATTGGTGAGGGCTTTCTAGAGTGGAAGTTGGTGGAGAGTTGCTTGCGTCAGTGCAAAAGGAGGCTACTGTTGGTGCGTGCTAAATGAGTGGAGAGTTTACATCTTCGCTGTGAGTGAATGGAGGCTGGAGCTTTCTTGTGTGAGTGGAAAGGAGATGCTTGAATGGGGGCGGTATGAGTTCTGTGGAGGAATGGAGTGAAGGCTGCGTCTTGTGGAGTGGTATGTGTGCGTGGCTGTAACTGCTTCTGGTGGATGCTGTGTGCGTTGATGGAAGTAAATGGAGGCTAGAGCTTGCGATAAATTTGTGCATGAGTGCTATAAGTGTGGGCGTGGGATACGGCAGTGAAGGTAAGTGAGTGGACCCTTGTGGCAATGAATGAATGTATGGATGGAGGCGTTTTACCTGTGAGTTCAGGCTGTGTTTGCGTGGAGTGGGGGCTACTGAAGAGTGGAGTTGCAGTGCGTAGGTGTATAGTTGTTGCGTTGATGGTGTTGTCTATGTTGGTGCATGCATGAGTGCTGAATGAAGGTTGTGCATTAGGGTATGCATCGGCTTTTTAATGGGTCCTCTCTCTTTTCACCAAATGAGGAGCTACTGCCCTCTTTTATTTTAAAAAATTTTGGGCCCTCCCTTTTTTTGGTAGATGTCTTCTTTTTAGTTCTTTAAAACGCTAGCCCTCTCTTTTGTGTGGCTGCTTGTGCTACTCTTTTCCATGGAGGCCCTCTCTCCTTTTTGCTTGATTGGCTGCGCTACTCTGATTCTTTTCAAAACCAACGTTTTTTATATTGCTTTTTCACCCAATGCATAGTCTTCAATTTGTTGTTAGTGTATGGTGTTTTGTGCATTCCAAATTTGCTATCTTTTTGCTCTATTTTCCAAAAAAACTCATAACACTCAAAGATTATATAAAAAACAACAATTTTAGCATAATATCTATCCCAAAATATTGCATAATTTACCTACATTAATGCATCAAGTAAAAGCCTATCAATATCTTTATCACATACCCCCACACTTGAACTATTACTTGTCCCCAAGCAATTTAAACACAATAAAAAAATTCAATTTGTTTTCAAAAAAAATCGAGTGTGTGTATTCATTCAAACTTCAACAAACTTAAAGTCAAAAGCAGACACTATTGATCAAAGGCACATATAAAATTCAGATGGATTTTCCTCATATTTCGCTCGAATCACTCCAGTGTTTAAGGTCAGTGTTTCACTCAAGACTCCCTCTAAAAGACTACACTACTATACGCTTGCATATTCACCAATTATCTACCATATAAAATACACACTAACATGGATCAAAAGGACTTTTATTTAGGGTTGTAATGGGTTTTAGGTTAAGGAAGGATAAAAAGGTCAAGGATTAATTCACAAACATTAACAAAGTACTAAGTAAAAAGGGCCAACTAATACAAAGTCTGAGATATGCAAATGAATATATAGGACTACTACTACTCATCACTAATTAATGCTGCTATGTATGCTTCTTTTCTTTGTCTTTGTCTTTTTTAATTTTTTTACTAAAAACAAGAGAAAAACAAAAGTAACATAAATAAATAAAATATGAGTAGAAGTATCTCTATAAACATATCAGAAAAACAAATAAGCTCAAAAGTCCCAAACTATAGACCAAATGATCACTTAGCACTTTATTATACTTGTGATCGGGCAAGGCTAGTGGAGTTTTTAGGTTTCTAAGTGTTTATTTTGCAATCAAAAAGGGTAAAGGTTCAAAAGGTTTGCAAGGGATAATGTATAAGGTAGGTCATTTAAGCTAATGGTGTTAAGTTAAGAGAACTTCACGATTATTAATTTTGCTGACAATCAAATAATAATAATATTAGAAATAAAAGAACTATTTTGATAAGTGTGTTAAATGTGCAGAAAAACACAGAAGAAGTGGAAAACACAGAGAAAGCGCAAAACACAGAAGAAATGGAAAACACAGAAGAAGCGTAAAACATAGAAGAAGTGCAAAACACAGAAGAAGTGAAAAATGCAGAATAAGCGTAAAACACAGAAGAAGTGGAAAACACAGAAGAAGCGCAAAACACAGAAGAAGTGGAAAACATAGAAGAAGTGGAAAACACAGAAGAAGCACAAAACACAGAAGAAGCGCAAAACACAGAAGAAGAGGAAAACACAGAAGAAACGCAAAATACAGAAGAAATGAAAAACCCGGAAGAAGTGGAAAATACAGAAGAAGCACAAAACACAGAAGAAGTAGAAAACACAGAAGAAGTAGAAAACATAGAAGAAGCACAAAACACAGAAGAATTGGAAAACACAGAAGAAACACAAAACACAGAAGATGTGGAAAACACAGAAGAAGTGGAAAACATAGACGATACAAAGATGAAGTTACTCTAGTACGTCAAACAATTAGTTAGTTGGAGTTAGTTACAGAACTCAATTGAATAACGAGTTCTACAAGAAGCAGGAAGAAGTTATCAAGAATCAAGTAGCGGTTAGAGACTTAGGCTATAAATACTAGTTGTAGTTGAAGACTGAACAATCTTTTAATCTTTAAGCTTTCAAGTGTTTACTTACAAAGAAAAATTTTGTATTCAAAAGTGCGATACAGGAGAGCAAACTCTACTATAATAAAAAGCTCACAATATCTTTCTAGTGAGGGAAAGAAAAGGCTAAGAGCCTGGAGAGGCTAAGATAGCAAAAAGAATATTTTGTGTAAAAGACCTGAAGAGGCTCTGGAAGGGAAAAAAGAATACTTGTAAAATTGCTGAAGTATAGTGAAATCTCAGAAGAACTCTAAGGACTGGACGTAACCCATGGTTTATGGTGAACTAGTATAAAAATCACAGCGTCTACCTTCTAAATCTTTTAATTTATTTTATCTTGTTTTTAGATAAGTACATAGAAGTTATTTGCAATTTAACTACGTAACTATTGTTGTATAACTTTTGTGGTATTCTTTTAACAATTGGAAAAGTTCTTAATAAGAAATATTCTAGTTATTGTATTCACGAAAAGATTACACAATTCAACCCCCCTTCTTGTATATTTAGTATATTATACATAAAATCTATATTAACATATGATTTACATCAATTAGTATTAGAGCTCGGTTTCTAGGAACCACCTTTACAATGTGAGGACAAAGATCCATAGCTGAATCACATATTTTTATAATTGAAGGTGCCTCCGTTACAAGACCTCCTGCATTCAATGGTGAGGATTATCATTATTGGAAGGACAGGATGCGGCTCTTCAAAGAATCCACACACATTGATCTTTGGGATATCATTGAGAATGGACCATATATACCAATAGATGATGAAGGAAATACCATTCCTCGTACCAGATGGTCAGCTGATCATAAAGGTAGATTTCAATTAAATTTAAAGGCCAAGTTTTTTTTTAGTTGTGCTTTAAGAAGAAGTGAATATGATAAAGTTTATGGATGCGAAACTGCGAAGGAGATGTGGGACACTCTATTCATCACACATGAAGGCACAAACTAGGTGAAAAAGTCCAAGATCAGTATTCTTGTACATTATTATGAGCTGATTAAAATGAAAGAAGATGAGTCTATTGATCAGATGTTTGGACGATTTCAAACTATCGTTAATAGACTTAAATCCCTTGAGAGAATGTACGATAATCAAGACCATGTCAGGAAGATTCTCAGAAGTCTGCCGAAAAGATGGGGACCCAAAGTCACTGCAGTACAAGAAGCCAAGGACTTGAGCAAATTAAAGCTAGACGAATTGCTTCGTTCTTTGAAGATACACGAAGTAGATCTTGATTCTGAAGATAAACCGAGAAGAGACAAATCTATAGCATTAAAGGCTGGTCAGAAAAATCATAAGACTAAGAGGAATCGAAGTTCATCATCAAAAGCATTAAAGATCAAAGAAGTCAAGAATGATGATACCAGTGAATCTGATCACGATTCAAGTGACGATGATGACAAATTATCTTTCATTTCAAGAAAGATCAGAAGGATGTGGAAAAAGAGGGCAAATGGAAGTACAAATTTTTCTTTTAAGAAAAATAGCAAAGAAGAAGTCAAGAACGAGAAGATCTCTATCATTTGCTACGAGTGTAACAAACCAGGCCACTATAAGTTTGAATGTCCGTTGCTTAGAAGAGAACCGAAGAAGAAGAATAAAGAAAATAAAAAGAGTATGATGGCAACTTGGGAAGATTTGGATTCATCCGAATCTAATTCTGATTCAGAAGCATCAGAGCAAGCAAATATATGCTTGGTAGCCGAGGAAAAAGGTGACGAAGAGGTAACTTCTAACTTCAATGAACTTCAAGATGCATATTTAGAATTGCTAGAAGATTTACATGTCATACTAAAGCAGTATAGATCTTTAAAAAGAAAGTTTGTCGAAAACTTGAAGAACAAGGAAGCATTAGAAAAAAAAAGACGTCTGCCTTAAGAAACAAGTAGACGATATGAAGAAAAAAGTATCTAAGGAAATTAGTCAGTTGAAACAAAGGATTAATTCTCTCTCAGTAGACTTATCAACCTTTGCTGAAAGTACAAAGAAAATGAGTAACATGATTGGAAATTATAGATACCCTAACGATAAGAGTGGTTTAAGGTTTACTAATAGAAATACTAATCATAAAAAGAATTTTGTTCTTTATAGAAAGAAATTTTACCAATCTTCTTTTTATTATTCTATGAATAAATATAAGACTAACCCCAAAGGACCCAAGAAAATCTAGGTACCTAAAAAGAACATAATATTTATAGATTTCCTTCCTTGGAAAAAGCAGCCAGCACTAATGGTATTTGGACAGTGGATGCTTATGACACATGACAGGAAGAAGGTCTATATTCCTAGATCTTCAAAATAAGAAGGGAGGATCAGTAACTTTATGGGACAACCAACAGGGCAAAATAGTTAGAATCGGTAAAATCGGTAAAGATTCCTTTGCATCTATTGAAAATGTTTTGCTAGTTGAAGGCTTAAAACATAATTTGATTAGTGTTAGTCAATTATGTGATTTTGGTTTTGAAGTATTCTTTAATCAAAACTCTTGTATAGTTAAAAACAAAGACGGGTCCATATTCTTTTCTGCCAAAAGACAAAACAATCTTTATAAGATTAATTTAGAAGATTTGCAAAGTCCAAATATTTCTTGTTTTATATCAACGGATGAAGAAAAACTGACCTGGAAAAAAAAGCTAAGTCATGTGAGTTTTAAACATATTTCCAAGTTGATTAAACATGATTTGGTAAGAGGTTTACCGAAAATAAGTTTTAACAAGGACTTTTTTTGTGAAAGTAGTCATAAAAGAAAACAAGTTAAAACGTCTTTTTCTTCTAAAAATATTTTAACTTCGTCTAGACCTTTAGAGTTGTTACATATAGATTTATTTGGTCCAACAAGGACATTAAGTCTTGGCGGAAAGAAGTATGGTCTCGTAATTATTGATGACTTCACTAGATTTTGTTGGATATTATTTTTGTCACATAAGGATGAATCTTTTAAATGTTTTAAAGTTCTT
>JAOQMP010000007.1:27549716-27567642 GCA_027563575.1 Erythroxylum pedicellare
TACCATGAAGAAACTATAAATCTAGGGATTTAGTTTGTGAGAAAAGTGATTTCGTAATCACTCTGTATATTACTCATCATTGTACAGAAAAATAGATGGAATTTATAGCATCAAGGTTACGTTATAGAAAATGACACCAACTACAAAACTACATACACAAGATGCAGAACATATTTACAGGTACAAATCTACAATATAAATCTACAATACACTACACTACACCATACAGTATAAATACAAGGAATTCTACATAATACAAAAGCTTTCGAGATCACGATGCACGGGATGGTACCACTGCGTGTGATTTCTAGACCATAATTTAGGTGAAGACCGGACTTTTAAGGCCTTGATGTCCTTTTGTATCCCAAATATCTCCCTTTTAGATGGAAGGTCACTTGCAATATCCTATTGATAAAATCTAATCCTCGATTCGATGAGTGATCTGATAGGTACACATCAATTCAACGTTCCATTAATAAAAGCAAAACCTGAAAATGAATT
This sequence comes from Erythroxylum pedicellare, assembly GCA_027563575.1. Lineage (NCBI taxonomy): Eukaryota > Viridiplantae > Streptophyta > Magnoliopsida > Malpighiales > Erythroxylaceae > Erythroxylum > Erythroxylum pedicellare. The sequence goes on from JAOQMP010000007.1 coordinate 27,550,218, forward strand.
TATGTCGTTTACAATATTATAAATAGAAAAAATATGAATGTTATAAAATAAAAAATTTAATAAAATAAAATAATGGATAAATTTTATCAAATAATATTTATGTAATTAATTTTTTATAGATTGTAAGAATTTGGCCTTATTTGGTAATTAGTTGATTGCATTAATTGTTAGCTGATAGCTTATTATACCAGTTGATTTGACCAACGAATTGCATTAATTATTTGCCATTTGATGTTTGGTAAAATTAGTTGTTTATTATTAACTGTTTATTTATAAAATGACGTATAAAGAAATGATTAAAAAAAGTATAAGGGTATGATTAAATTTTTAAAAAATAAATTAACTTCTAAAATATTCCTAAATTAACCTGGAAAATAATTTTTAAATAATTAAAAACATCTTTTTAAATTTATTAGGAATTTAAAATTACTTTACTTCAATTAAACTCATTTAATTGGAATTAATTTTAGAAAAAATCAAAAACCTAACCAAACACTTTGCCTACACCAACAACAAAGCTGCTTCCCATGTTTCCCCTTTTTTACGTAACCTCTAGACTTCCGTTGCCTCAAGCTCTTCCAGTCCCACGCTCTAGCTAAAACTGTAGCAACTAGCTCCATCTCATGAAACTCAACATGGTGGGGCCTTCAATGGCATATCATACCACTTCTTTCTGGAAACTTCATCGTCATCTATAGCGTTTGATGATGGGTGTTAATCGCCCATCGTCTTAGGAACCAACATCTTGTTAGATTTGTGGGTATTCTTTTTCGACGACACTTAAGCATGGTATGGACAACTCAATATCGTCTATAAATTAGTAAAAGGGTATATTATAAAAAGATCTTAAACTCAATATTAGCCCAAAGTAAAAAATAATGGCACTAAAATTTTTAAACTTATAATTAATTGTGAAAATAACTTAACTCTAAATTTTTTATTAAGGTAGTTGAGGACATTTTTGTATTTTCTATTATTTATCTAACTAATTATCAATTATTTAATTAAAATTTAAAACATACAACCTAATTACCTTGCTTCTCTATTAACGTATTTGCTTATATCTCCGGTATATCTTCTCTTGTAACCCATTTTCCATTTACTTCGATGTTTTTGAGAGACTAAATGAATCTCCCCGTAAAGAGCCTAACACAAGTACTTCAATCTGTAAATTTTTATTCCTCCAAGGCCCGAGAATAATCTCAAGTTAGTTCCTTCCCCGTGGTTCAAAGAAACTACTGTTCCAAATAGTTAATGACCCTGTAGTTGAAAACTCCAAAAATGAATTCTACCTTGAAAACCAAAATGATCATTGTAACATAGAATCCAAAAACTCCAAAAGCATGGAAACAATAAATTGACAATTGCCTCTATTCACATTCAACAAGGAAAGTTTCACCTTTGCAACAGATCTCTGGGGTACCTACTAAGTTTCAAGAATAGCTTCTTCATTTCTCTATTGTTGTTACCGATACTGCCTCTATTTTCATTCTTGTTTCCCTCTCCTATATGTCTAGATCATAGGGGGAAAACAAAATAGATAAACTATGAGGCAAAGCCAAAGTGCTTTAATGGATTAGACAACAACATACCCTTGAAACAGAACACTGCGAAGAACTATAAGTTGATCATATTGAGCCAAAATCATTAAGAAAAACCAAAAACATTCAAACTTCAATTTCTAGTCCTTAACAAAGATTCCTTAAGAGTTAAAAATTGAACATGACCCAGCTGTTTACACAATATCATGTTGGATTTTAAAATCAGAAACTAACTAAAATAAAATAGAATATAAAAGAGATAATACAAGAGGCAATTTATTGATGGGTACAATCTACATTGATGTTGAAGGCCTAAATATATAAGCAATGAAATAACAAACTTAGCTAATATCTAGATAAAGATTAAGAAAACAAATCAAAAATTTAAAAGTTTATGTCCTAACAAATACTAACTTTATCTTAATAGATAAAATTTTATCTTTTAACAAATAACATATCTTATCTTTACTACTTTCCAAATTTTATATTTAAATAAAGACTTCATTTTTAACAACTTTGAATCATTCTCCAACATTCTCTCTTAATTCTAAGTTGTAAGACTTTTTGAATTTGATGATGTACTTCCCATCACCATTCAATAGTTAGACCATATCTCTCCATAATTCTTTGCTTTGGAGGACTTCTCTCTATTCTTCAACATGAGCACTTCTCTTATCACTTATCTCTATAAAACACTTTTCTCTACGATACATCTTAGTACACTTCTCACCAACCAGAAGAGGATGTATCCTTTAATCACTTGCACTATATTTATTTGTTTTTCATTGTTAAACTTGCAATCCTTTTTCATAAAGCATCGAGACTTCCCCTTATTCCATCAATATTTCTCTTTATGACCAAACTTCTCATAATGGCCATATTGAGGAATATTTCCTTTCTTTTTTTTTTTTTATGATGGAACCTTTGCTAGATAGGCTCCCTCCACCATCTTTTTACTTTTTTGGTCTCTCATTGCCCTTATTTGCTCTTGAGCTTATAAAGCATTAATCACTCATATATCCCTCAAGATCTTTAAGAGCTTGGATACCATGTTAGATTTTAAAATCAGAAACTAACTAAAATAAATTAGAATAGAAAAGAGATAATGCAAGAGGCAGTTTATTTATAGGTATAATCTACATTGACGTTAAAGGCCTAAATATATAAGCAATGAAATAACAAATTTAGCTAATATCTAGATAAAGATTAAGCAAACAAATCAAAAAGCTAAAAGTTTAAATCCTAATAGATAATAACTTTATCTTAATATATCAAAATTTATCTTTTAAAAAATAACATATCTTATCTTTATTACTTTCCAAATTTTATCTTTAAACAAAGACTTCATTTTTAACAACTTTGAATCATTCTCTAACATATTAAAACAAACGTAGTTTCTTAAACTCATTTGTTTGTCGCCACAATTGTTTCAAGGATTTACGATGAATGCCAATGGTAACCATAATCCACCTCGCTGACTAGCCACCGTGAATTACAGGGGAAATGGGATACTAGATAAGACTTAAATATTGGAGCTAGAAGTAAATGGTTTCTAAGAACAAAGGATTTATTTTTTAAAATTTAATTAAATAATTAATAAATAATTGACACGTGGTACTTAGGTAGAAAATACAAAATTTTGATATGGTGAGGCACATTAGTGACGTTAATGGAAAACTTAACTTCAAACAACTTTTACAATAAATTGAAAGGTTAAATATTATAATGCCTCTTTTTAAATTTTGAGCCATTATTGTAATATTGTGATCAATTTGAATTTTGTTTATAATTTACTCATAATAAAATTAAGACATCTATATAAACATGCATTATAAGTGTTATATATATATTGAAAATAGTAAATTTGAGAAATAAAGGATGAATACCTCTATAAACATCATAATCTATTTTGTAATAGTCAGGATGAAATTAAAAAAATATTTTATTCTCCATTCTCAATTCTCTCTTCTCTCAACAAAGTGGTATTAAGGTTATGTTTCTTAAAGTTTGGAGTCGAGTCTTACGAGGAAAGTAAGAAATGGCAAGTAATATACTCACTTCTTTCCATTTCCTCATCTCTTAAAGAAAAATGATGAGACGTGGTGTCTACTTATGAAAGTTTTCCTAGACTTTTAAGATGTGTGGGAGGTTGTACTAAAGGCTATGAGAAGACTTAAAATAAAGAAAGCTTGATGAAGAATCTTTGTCCAAGATAAAAAAGGATCAACAAGTGCTCACTCTCATCCATGTATATTTGAATGATTCAATACTTGAGAAGGTACCTAATGCTACTAGTTTGAAGGAAGAAGCATAAAATATTTTAGAAAAATCATTTCAAGATGTTAATAAAGTAAAGAAAATAAGACTTCAAACATTAAAAAATTATTTTGAAGTTTTGAATATAAAGGAATTCAAGTCAATTTTAGATTATTTTACAAGAGTGATGATTTGAAGAAGTAATTTTGAAGGTTTGAAGATGAAGAAAGATGTCAACCATCACAAAAAGGGCATTGAAGAATAAGAGAAGGAGGACAAGGCTACTATTAAAATATAAGTAAAAGGAGGTATGACAAATCTAAAGTTACATGTTTTAATTGTCATAAAGTTAGTCATTATTCTTGAAAATATCATATTGCCACTAACAATATTGAAGAAAAAGATAATATTGATGATGATAATCAAGAAGTTGAAGATTAAACTTTGTTACTAACAAATAAGGAAGAAGAGAATGATGTTGGTAGTATGTGTCACATGGATAATGGTCAAACAATCACATGTGTGAATATAAAAGTAAATTTATAGAGCTTGATGAGAAGATGAGAGGCAAATTTTCCCTTTAAGACTTGTCAAAAATATAACTTGAAAAAAAAGTGCAATCCTCATTTCTTCTAAATATTGCAGTCACAAGTTGATTGTTGATGTTCATTAAATACTCAAGTTAAAAAGTAATTAATTATGTGAAGTATTCCTAAAGAAGTAACATCAAGAGCAACAAGTCCTCTTCAACTAGAGCATGTTAATGTGAGTAGACCAATTAATCCAACTTCATTTGGTAAGAAAAATATCTACTTACTTTTTAATAAGTGATTTTAGTAGGAAACACATTGGTTTATTTACTCAAGAAAAAATTAGAATCTATTGTTACTTTCAAGAATTTTAAAATGCTTGTAGAAAAGGAGAGTGACTATAAAACTAAAGCTTTGAAATTCAATTGAGGAGGGGAATTTACTTCCAGATGATTCAAAAATTTTTGTATGACTCAAGGCATCTTTCATCCTTTAACTAATTTTAGATCACTATAACAAATAGAGTAGTCGAGAGAAAGAATAAAATCATCCTCAATATGTCAAGATGTATATTGAAAGAAAAAATATGTTTGGAGATTTTAGGCTGAAGCTGTTTCATGCTAAATGTATTTGTCTAACCACTCTCCAGCATTAAATGTCAAATATCAAGCCCTCTAAGAAGCATAGAGTGTCACAAAGCCTAGTGCCTACTATTTACAAATTTTTGGAATTATTGCATATGCTTAAATGTTACACCAAGCAAGATTCAAGCTTGATGATTAAAGTATTAAACATGATATGTATTCTAAAAGCTACATATAATAAAATCCAAATAATGGTGAAATGGTTATAGCTCAAGATATTGAATTTTATGAGAGAGCAATATGGAATTAGGAGGCTCGTGAAGAGAATAATTATATTTTCTCTATATTTTAAACTGGAGAAGAAAAAGAGATCATGATGCCTATACAAAAAAATAACTCCACCTCCTTCACCACTTCTATTACCTCATAAACAAAGTTTAAGTGAAAGGTTAAGAAAAATGAAAGATACATGAGATATTTATTCATTGATCTAATGAAGTTATTCTTGGTAATTATGAACTATCTTATCTTCTTATAAATAGTGAGTTATTAAATTTTGAAAATTTGATGTAAGATAAAAGGTGGAGCTTAGCTATGGAACAATACTTGGGAATTAGCAACTCTTCCTAAGGGGTTTAAAGCCATTTGATTCAAATAGGTATACAAGTTAAAGAATAATGTTATCAAAGAGGTATAAAATTAAAAAAAAAGATTATTGTCAAAGGATACAAGTAAAAGTATGGAGTTGATTATGAAGATGTGTTTATACATGTTGTATCAATGTCAATACAGGGTCGTGAAAAGTAATTACTTGTTAATCTTGTTCATGCTACTCAGTTGTCTCTACTATATATCAAGTTTCCTTAGCTCAACCATTTGAAAATGGAGATATATTGGATACTAAGTGGAATCTAACAACTTTTAGCTAAACCGATACCAAAGAATGGCCTGAAACCATAGCCTTTCTCTTCTTATGAATACAGATCGTAAAATCTATAGGCAAAGCATTATACATGTAGATATTGCCATTTTATATAACTACATATAACATTAACTAATGAAATTAGAAATGGACAAGAAAAAGGTAAGTGATTGAACTCAAGTTTCTTATATAAATTGGTGACATTTTTATGATTTTTATTACACTCCTTGGCTCTTATTTTCAGGTTTTATGTTCAATTTGACTCTTGAGTGTTTGTCTTTATTTTATATATTCTGAGAGTAAAAATTGTCACAAATAATTCGTAATTGTGCTAAATTGATTTACTAGAACAATTGATACTGCAAAATATCATTTGTTTATTGCAAGTGACTCAAGGAGTAGAGGCAAGACGAAAGGAGTAGAGGCAATGAGTGAAGGCTGAAAATGATGTCAAAAATTCGAGCAACAGGAAAGTTCGTCGCGGCGAAGTATGAAGAATTCACATAAAATTTTTGGGAAAATTTCACCGCGGCGTGAAGTTCACGTTGACACAACAAAGAAACCAAAGACTCCTGGTAAAACCTTTTAGTAAAAGTTCACCACGATGAATCTTTGAAAATCCAAACCATTTTTGGAAGTTTTACCCACTGTTCCAGTCTATCCCGACAACCCATTTTTTTTAAAGAGACCTACTTTAGGATAAAAGAGAGCCGACACGGGAGAATAGGGCATCGCTGGATCATTAATCTTTTCTGTCTACCATTCAGACAAGTCTTCCACGCACACACCATCATCCTCTCTCATCCTTCTATCCACCATCGACTGTTACCATGGATGCCAGTGGGTTCTCGATTGTGAAGTCCCTTAAAGCTATGTATGGCTAGGCACCTCTACCCCTCTTGAAGATGTAGCAATGGCTTGAGTTCCATGGGCATAAAAAGGGGAGTGACTCAATCTAAGTTTAGTTATCATTTATCAATTCCTAAGTTTAGGATTTGTGATTTGTAGTTGAACATTTTTTATTAGAGTTTAATCAAGGGTTGGATATTTATTGTGTAATTGGGATTTGTTGATGTAGAACTTGGACCTTGAATATATGAAGTCTCATTTATGCAATTTTGTGATCTTGTTGATTCTCTTTTATCTGCCTAATTGTGCTTGATATTGAGTTGATTCTAGATCCCAAAGTAATTTATTGTATTGACTTACCCATTTCACACACTAAAAGCATTCAACGAGGTCTTAAGAAATGGAGTTCATTGATTAAGACCTTGGACTTAAACAGTTCTTTAAGGTTGCCATTTGAAACTTAGTAATTCATTCCCATTAAAATTTATTTTGAACTTTGATAGCCAAAGCTCGTTTTCAAGAGGATACTGTCACCATTTGATCATTGTTTTTATCTTATCGCTTTTCTATTCCCAAAATCCAAAAAATACTTTTTACACATTTTTCTTACAATTCATTTGATTTTGTTAAGATTTTGAAAGATCAAAACCCCCTTCTTTATCAATTTAGCTTGCATTTAATGACATATAGGTTAGCTTAGATCCATTCAATTAGGTTTCGATTAAGTGAGATGACCCGAGGATGCATTCTATATTGCAATCCTTAGAATTAAATTTTTTATTTGACCTCCAAGGGTAAGAACAAAAAGGCTCGAATCAAAATGGTGTCGTTGCGGGGGAACCAAGCAATTGGTTCTTTAGGTTAACTTTTATCATTTTTACTGCTAAGTGACGTTAGGAACCTTGATTTAGATTGCATTCTAGATAGTTTAGTTTCATACTTGTCAATAGTATAGGATTTCATTTTCTTCCTTAGCATAAAATTTTGAAAACTCAAACAAATAGGATACTAAACTTTTCACACATTACATACTTAGCATTTTTAGGCCCGCATAGTTTTGAACATTTCTTTGTTGCTTTTCCATACATGCATACTCTCACATATACTTTCGCACATCTATACACTTGCATCCATTGCATCTCACCTTTTATTTAACCTTGTGTGTTTGCAAGTGAATTTTGTTAAATTTTATTTTTATTTGAATTATTCCCGTGTATGCCCAGGAGAGTTACACTTCTACCTTTCTACCTTAAATTTGAGAGACGTTTGAGAAAGATTAGAAAGGAGAGGAGAGAAAACAAGAAAAGTCAGGTAGTTATCGAAGAAGAGTCTAGTCAGCCAACGAGTGAGAGTGAGTCGATAGAAAGAGTGATCATGGCTGAGAACCCAACTTTTCTGTAAAACCCCAATTTTAATGATAACTAACTTAGGAATGGTAATAAAGGAGGTAATAGGGAACATGAGCGAGTTAGGGAGAATAATGGGAATCAAAGAAGGACAACCATTAGGGAAGCACCACCTCTGATGTTAATTATGATCCATTTACTGCTGTTTATTTTAATTTTGACGTGAATTTTTAAGTTAAAGGATTACTCATTAACTCTCTTCCTAAATTTCATGGCTTGGTAGGAGAGGATCCTTAAATGCATTTGCAATCCTTGTCCATGATATATCAGAGTATGAAACCGGTGGGAGCTTCACTTGATCAAGTGCTATGGAAGGTTTTTCACCTGTCATTGAAGGGAAAAGCAAGGGAGTGGCACATGAGTCTCCTAAGGCATGTGATGATTGCCTACCATAGTTGGGCCAATCTGAGGAAGAAATTTTTGAAGAAATATTTTTTGGCCTCCAGAACTTTGTCAATGAGGAAGGAGATCTATTCAGCATGTCATGATTATGATGAGTCACTTTATGACTAATGGAACCACATCCAAGCTCTCTTGTCCAGATGCTCCCATCACCAAATACCGAATGAGTAGCTAGTGCAGTATTTTTATGATGGGCTGAAAATTAAAGATAAAGGTATGTTAGATGTGGCATCGAGAGGTTCTTTAATTGATCTTACAGCTACGGAATCATAGGATCTATGGCCTTAAATCATCAACAGTACAGTGTGAGAGATACTAGACGTGTACATAATTTGGGAGCCTCATCAACCCAATCTAAAAGAATGGAGAGATTGGAATATAAAGTTGACTCTTTGGAGAGTAGAGTAACCTCACAGTTGTCCTTCATCACTACAGAACTGAAGAATATGAATGTGCATTGCCCAACATCTTCTATGGATCTTACTGCGCCCAGTTGTGATACTTGTGGATCAGTAATGCATATATCTAGTGTTTTCCCCAGTTAGTATGAAGAGGTGCTTGCAATGTATCCAGGTTGAACCAATAAAAAATGGGACCCCTACTCAAACACTTATAACGAGGGATGGAAGGCAAATCCTAGGTTCAGTTAGAGTAATGAAGAGGGAAGGGGCCTAAACAGATTTCCACAAGGAGGAGGAACTGGTACTTCCATAAACCAGTTCCAAAACCAACAATAAGCTTTGACTGTCCCACCAAAGGAGGACATTAACCAACTATTAAACAATATGATGGCGTTAATGAAGGAGGAGAGAAATTCTAACAATAATCAGTTCAATGCTATAGCTTCTCTAATTCAGCAAGACTCTTCAAAGACCATTTCTCGGTTTAATGCTCTAGAAAAGAGAATGGAGCAATGGGAGACGAAAGCCAAGAACATCAATTCCTACATTACCCAATTGTCTAACAATATGAGTGAGAATCAAGTGGAGCTATTCCCTCCAATACTATGATCAACCCCAAAAGTTTAAATGCAATAACTCTCCGCAATGGGAAACAAGTGAGGTTCAAAAATCAAGATGAGGGAGAAGGCAAAGAGGAGATTGAGAGTAGAGAATTGCCTTTAACAAAGGACAAGGTCAAAAAGTCCAAAAATTCAAAAAAAATCACTTTTGACTGAAAAGAAGTTCGAATCAGGGAGCAAAAGAGATAATTCCGAGAGCTACAAGGAACAAGCAACAACAAGGGAGCATATTGAATCAAGCAAGCATGGAGTCAATGAAGCCAATGGTAAGGAGGTAAATCTTCAAGACCTTCCTTTTCCAAATTCATATTTTATGAGCAAACAAATGACTGACATTAAGCATGAAAAAGATATCATTGATTTTTTAGTAAAATGGAAGTCAATATTCCTTTGCTTGATCTTGTGAAACGGGTTCCTACTTATGCCAAATACCTTAAAGACTTATGTACCCATAAGAGGAAGTTTAGGCTAAATGAAAGAGTTCAAGTAAGCTCGAATGTGTGCACCTTATTCAAACCTTAAATCCCTGTAAAATGCCAAGACCCTGGATATTTCACTATCCCTTACACTATAAGTAAAGTTACCATAGGGGGAGCCTTATTAGATCTAGGGGCAGCCATTAATGTTATGCCTAAGTCTGTCTATCATCCATTGGGAGTCAAGAATCTTAAGTCTACATCTGTAGTTTTCCAACTGGTTAATAGGTATATTAGGCATCCTGTAGGCATTATAGAGGATATTTTGTTCCAAGTTAAGGGTTTGGTTTTTCTAGCTGATTTCTATGTACTTGACATGTCATCAAAAGTTGTGCAGGATGCTACCTTAATTCTCGATCGAACCTTCTTAAGGACTGTTAGTACTATAATTGGCATGAAAGAAAGTACAATCACCATGGAGATAGGAGATCAATAGGTAAGTTTTAACATGCATGAAGCTATGAAACACCCCCATGAGGATTATTCACTTTTAGGAGTTACTATGGTTGAGGGTGATGTTAATGATACTTGCTCCGATGTTGAATTAAAAGAGGATTCGTTTGATTCTGATTTGCATTCATTTGATTTTTCTAACTAATGTATGAATTTGGCATCTTGTTTTTTCAGTAATAACCCCCGTCAGGGAAGGTTTCTGTCGATTTTTCAGGTGCTTTTGGCATCACAAAGATTGAAATGGATGAGAAGATAGCTGAAGAAATTGTACCTCAATCACAATTTCCGATTGAAGGGAGGCAGAGTGAGTTGGCCCAGGCAGTTGCTACCATAGATCAACACGAGATAGGTTCTTCATTCGAAGTAAAGGGAGGTTGTCAAGCCAACCACATAGAGATGGAGCTATCATCGGTTGAAGGAAAGGGGAGTAATCTTTTCTTTTGAACTTAATAAATTGATTCCTTCTGTTGTGCAACCTCCTGTGATTGAATTGAAACTCCTGCCCTCTACTTTAAAGTACGCCTTCCTTGAGTCTAATGGGTTTTTACCTATTATAATTGCCAATGCCCTATCTTACAATGAGAAAGAGAGACTCCTTGCTATTTTGAAGGAAAAGAGGGCTACAGGGTGGACTTTGGCGGATATACCCGACATATGCCCAACGATTTGCACACATAGGATTTTGTTAAGTGAGGGTTCAAAGTCTGTGAGGCAGCTCCAAAGGAGACTGAACCCACTTATCTTAGATGTGGTTAAATAAGAATTCCCAAAATTGTTGAGTGCTGGGATCATATATCCGATTTCTAATAGTGAGTGGGTCAGTCTGATACATGTGGTGCCAAAAAAGAGTGGGATAACGGTGGTCAAAAATGATAAGGATGAGCTTATTCCTACTAGAGTGCAGAATTCGTGGCGCGTGTGTATAGATTATAGATGATTAAATGATGCCGCACGAAAAGATCATTTCCCTCAACCTTTTATTGACCAGATGCTTGAAAGACTTACAGACAAATCACATTACTATTTTTTAGATGGTTTCTCTGGATATTTTCAAGTCCTTATTGCACCAGAGGACCAAGAAAAAATCACCTTTACATGTCCTTTTAGTACCTTCGCTTATCGAAGGATGCCTTTTGGTTTGTGTCATGCCCTAGGAACTTTCCAGCGCTGTGTAATGGCTATTTTCTGTGAATTTTTAGAGGACTGCATAGAAGTTTTTATGGACAATTTTACAGTTTATGGTAATTCTTTTGATTTTTTCCTATCTAGTCTTACAAAAGTTTTTAAAAGGTACATTAAAAAGAATTTGATTTTCAACTTTGAAAAATGCCATTTTATAGTAAATGAGGGTATTGTGCTAGGTCATTTGGTTTCCAGCAAAAGGGTTGAAGTCGATAAGGCTAAGATTGAGGTCATATCTTCCTTACCTTACCTTGCCTGTATTAGAGATATAAGATCATTTTTAGGACATGTAGGATTTTATAGGCAGTTCATAAAAGATTTCAGCAAAATTGCATTACCTCTTTTCAAGCTTTTACAAAAAGATACTAAGTTTGAGTTTGATGATTCTTACAGGAATGATTTTGACAAATTAAAATCAACACTGATTTCCCCTCCCATTTTAGTCACTCCTAATTGGAACTTACCATTTGAGCTTTCATGTGATGCTTCTAATTGCGCTGTAGGAGTTATGTTACGTCAACGAGAGGAGAAACTAGCAAGAGTTGTCGCATATGCTTCGAAAACACTGGATCCGGCTCAAATCAACTATACAACAACTGAGAAGGAGCTATTTGCAGTAGTTTTTGATTTAGGAAAATTTAGGCAATATCTCTGAAACTCACATGTGACCATTTTTACTGATCATGTACCTGTTCGATATCTCCTCAGGAAACCACAATCGAAGCCTAGAATGATACGATGGGCATTGCTTCTCTAAGAATTCGATATTGAAATAAACGTTTGAGCTGGAGCAGCAAACCAAGTCGCTGACCATTTGAGTAGGCCACCAGACGATACACAGGGAGTGGACTCTTCTCAACTGACTTGTGACTCTTTTCCTAATTCAGTTTTATGTGCTTTAATTTTTAAAGAACCTTGGTATGCACATATAGTCAATTATCTCATGACTAGCCTAACTCCTTCTTTTTTGTCTAAATCACAGGCCCAAAAGCTAAAGAGTGAAGCTCGACATTACATTTGGGATTTTTCTCATCTATAGAGGTTGTGCAGTGACTAGGTAATCCAAAAATGCGTCCCTAATGAGGAATTCGATGCTATAATTTCAGCTTATCATTCCATGGTTTATGGTGGACATTTTAGTGTAAGGAGAACATCTAGGAAAATTCTATATTCTATTTTTTATTGGCCTACCCTTTTTAAGGATTCCTTTACCTTTTGTCGGTCATGTGACAAATGTCAACGCTTTGGAGGGTTAGGAAAATGACATGAAATGCCACAACAACCTTTATTATTTTGCGAAATCTTTGACATATGGGGGATTGATTTCATAGGTCCTTTTCCCCCACATCTTGGCTTTGTGTATATCCTTTTAGCTATTGACTATGTGTCCAAATGGATAGAGGCTGTTCCTACTTGAAAAGACGATGCGCAAGCAATGTCTAAATTTCTTAAGTCAAACATTTTTTGTCGATTTGAGATTCCTATGGCTGTAGTTAGTAATAAAGGGACACATTATTGTAATCGAGTCATTGGTAACCTATTTTCCAAATTTGGAGTCATTCACAAAGCCTCTACTGCATACCATCCATAAATTAATGGTCAAGCTGAAGTTTTGAATAGAGAGGTGAAGCACATCTTAGAGAAGATAGTCAAACCATCAAAGAAGGATTAGAGGATCCACCTCTAAGAAGCACTGTGGGCCTATCGAACTGCCTACAAATCTCCAATAGGCATGTCCCCTTACCATTTAATCTACGGAAAAGCTTGTCATTTACCAGTGGAGTTGGAGCATAAAGCATATTGGGTAGTCAAGTAGTGCAACATGGACTTGGAATCTTCCGGTCTAGAAAGGAAGCTCCAATTACAAGAGTTAAAGGAGTTGAGGTATAAGAATTCTAGCCTCTACAAAGAGAAAACAAAGTTGATGCACGATAAGGTTCTTCAGAGGAAGAATTTCAGGGAAGGAGACAAAGTTTTGCTATTTAAGGCTCGTTTCACTTTTAAGTATAGAAAGTTCAACACTCGATGGGATGGGCTGTACTTAGTCATCAAGGTGCACAATTTTAGCATGGTAGGGCTTTTACATGAAGAGACAGGCATACAACTCAAAGTAAATGGCCATCTATTGAAGCTCTATTATGAGAATCAACACCCTTCGTAATCATCAGGTTGTTTTTCATCCTTCACTTACTACTTACTTTTGCTCTATTACTGAATATGACATTGTGGATGCATAAGTATGTTGAATAAGTATAGGGGAGAAATCGTTTCAATAGGACCTAGGATTAGTTTTAAGTTTATGCAGTTTCAATTTAATAATTCCTCTCCCTTTTACATTCGCTATGTTTTTGATTTGAAGCATGATACATCTTCCATGTTTGAGGAATTTAATAAGATTGATTAGGTTGCATTTTGTTCTCTAATTGCATATTTTTATTAATTGTTCTTCACATTGAGGATAATCTGATATTTAAGTGTGGGGGAGGTTTTAATTTACAATTATGATTTATGCATCATTTTTGTCCATTTAACCACTTGTGTAAGTCACTGATATGTCATATGCAAAATTTTTAAACTTGGTTATTGAGGTGAACTGCATTTTTTCAAGTTTTTCTGTCATTTTTCGTTGCAATGACCTCTTGATTTCATCGTGTCGATGCTGCAAATTTTGTTTTGATGTGGTGAACTCTTGGCTTTGTCGTGGAGACACTACAAAAATTGTCATTCATCGCCTCATTTCAATCATTCTTCCAATTCGGATTCATTTCACACCTAAGTCTTGGAGTTTTTATAAAATTCAAAGTGGTCTTTATGTTTTTGAAAGCACCATCTTTGTTTTTAAATGATAGTTGATTTCGATTAATTTCACTTTCGAGCCTTTCATGGGAAGCAAGTGAAGGTATGCTAAGGAAGTAGCATTATGTTTTTAAACCTTGAGATTGCTTGATTGAGATACTACCCTTGTTGGAAGGATATTTGAGCATGAATTCTTTCAATTTTATGTGTTATCTACTTAATTTCATATCTCTCCAAAACTTGTTTTAATTCTTGATCAAAGCTTGATGAACTAAAATTTTGTTAATATGATAGAGGCATTTCTTTCCAAACCCTAATAACCTAAACACAAGCCCAAACATTTAACCTTTGCTAGCCCCTTTGAGCCTTCTTTTGAGTGCATACATATTTCACAATTATTATGAGTATCTCATCTCTAGTTTAAGTTGATATAAAAAAGAAAAGAGAAAAGAGAAAAGAGAAAGGGTTTTCTATACAAACGAAAGAAAGAAAAAGAATTCCAAAAATGAAAAAAAGGAAAAAAAGGAAAAAGGAAAAAGGAAAAAGGAAAAAGGAAAACAATTTTCTCAAAAGAGAAATGTAATAAAAATGTGTTAAATTATGTTCATTTTTGTGAATATTTTCTTACTTATAGTTGGAGTTTGTTTCATGAGATAAGTAATTGTGGTGCATGTTCTCATTTTTTCCTTCTTCCATTTAGTCCATTTCATTTATCCTTCCACATATTACAATCTTGAAAAGTCCTCTTGATTTTTAAAATTATAGTTCTTGTGGTGGAGAGGTAGAATTATTACAAACATATGGAAGAGAATGAACTAAGCAGATTGTAAAGTGAAATTATCCCAAGACAAGTGAGTTGAGAGATTAAACACATTACCTTGGGAGAAATCTCTTTTGCCCAATCTCTTGGATGAAAATGCTTATAGTGTTTATTTTCTTCGCGGTCCTTTAGTCTGCTTGGGTTGATTTCTGAGGAAGTGACTTAACTGCTTTTCTGCTCTCATTTTTAAGCATGGTTAGGTTTTGTTTCGCACTTGTGTCTCTTTGACTGCTATAAACTTTGTCCAGGAGTACAAAGGTCGAAGTGTGAGGGAATTTGATTGAACCCAAGTTTCTTATATCAATTGGTGACATTTTCATAGTTTTTATTACACTTCTTGGCTTTTATTTTCAGAATTTATGCTTAATTTGACTCTTGAGTGCTTGCCTTTACTTTATGTAGTTTAAGAGTAAAATTGTCACAAATAATTAGTAATTGCACTAAATTAAGTTTCTAAAAACAATTGATACTGCAAACTATCATTTTTTTATTGTAAGAGACTCAAAAAGTAGAGCCAAGGAGTGAAGGCTGAAGATGATAAGTCAAAAATTTAAAAAGTCATAAGGGTAATAAAAAAGTTCGTCGCGACGTTGATATTTCACCGTGGCAAAGTATCGAATTGCTGCAAAGACCCTTTGGTAAAAATTTTGCCGCGGTGAAGATTATGTTTACGCCACGATGAAAGTTGAAGCCTAGCTGATAAAATCTTTCAGGAAAAGTTCATTGCGATGAAACCTTTAAATTTGCACAGACCCGACATTTTCGACAAAGTAACCCAATGTAAAACCCGATCCATCGATCCATTTTATAAAATATACCTATTTTACGTTAAGTGAATAAGGAGGAGGAAGCCGACATTAGACTCACATTCTTTATCATCTCTCTTTCATCTCCATACTTTCGTTCTCTCTTCTGCACCATTTTCTTTCATCCATTCTTCCACCGTCGGTTACCACTATGGGTATCTCCAGTAGGTCCTCAGTTGTGAAGTCTATTGGAGCTATGCTTGGCTAGGCACCTCCAAGGGCAAGTACCTAGGCTCGAATCACGAAGGAAAAGACGAGTGCTTATGTGGCGCCCCTTACTGTAAGGTACATATCGGGATGCCCAGAGGTCATTCCGGTACATAACCTAAAATAGGACGAGCTACATTCAATCACTACAATCACTTCACATGGCATCATATCATTATTCACTTATGAAGCATCAATAAAAAATCACAATATTTTAAAAACCAACTTTTCCCTCATTTCATTGCATAAAAACTGAAGTTTACAATATCTCTTTCAATACTCCTCACAAGTATGTCATCAAAACCTAATACAAAAGTACTACAAGAATGAGGAAATACACAAAATCTATTTAATCTATCCAAAATCTAAATGACCGACCTTTAAGCCATGACTTCTCTTCCCAAATCACCAGTCTACATTGCTGGTAGAGTCTCAGTAGCTAAAGTCATCTCTCGGTTTTAAAAAGGCAACGTTGCAATTTTGGTGAGTTTTGCCAACTTAATGAGATAAACATCATCGATGGTTCACTCAATTCATACATCACATCATTTCAAGTAGCATACAGGGCTTATTTTATATAATGAGCCTTAGTCTCTTAATCACTTTCTAAGCTCGAGGCTCTTTTCACACTTTAAGCTTTAAGCTCTTTTTTGGTGGCTACTCTAGTCACAACAGCCATTATCTAATTGTGCATTCATGGATGGAATGCATCTATCATAATCAATCATATTATGAAGGACATAGTTCTTCACATTCACATTGAAGCAACACTTCAATATCCCATTCCAATAACACAATCATCAGACCTTCATCATCTAAATCAACAATCAAAACACATTCATTCAATCATTTCTAATAGAATTTAAGCAACAAGTAATTAAGTGAGACCATCTAGGTTAGTCATAAGTTGCTCTCGAAGCTAATTCCTGGAAGTTCTGGCAACGTCTAGAGGTTGACGTTCCAGTTGCTCCTCTATATCAAATAACATACACATAAATCACATTTTCCACAATTATAAGTTTTAATAATGCACATGTATGAAATGAATTATGTATAATGCATGTTCATGATAATCCCACACAAATATAGTGCCCTAAAAAGCAAGTGTATTTAGATGTAACTTTATCTTCTTCAGTTATAGTTTTGTAATGAAAATATTTATTATTAATAAAAC
>JAOQMP010000007.1:27567742-27581375 GCA_027563575.1 Erythroxylum pedicellare
TATATTTATTTTATTTATAAAATAGTTTATCTTTAATTTTATATAATATTTAATCATTATAAGTAATAAAAATATAATTGTATTGATATTAATAATTAAATAAAAGTTTATTTTTATTTAAAAATATAAACTAAAACTAAATGTACATTAAATTGGACAAACTTCATATCGACTCAGGCCAGTCCTAAGGTTTTATAGCCCTGGGTAAATAAAAAAGATTTTTATTTTATCTTTTTATGATAATTAAAAGTTGATTCTTATAAAGAATAAAAGAAGTAAAATAGGGACCCTTTTTTGCTCTTTATAAAAATCAAGACTTTTATAAAAAAATAAAATAAAATAGGATCCTTTTAGTTGCAAGTTTTATTCTTCATAAAGATAAGCTCTGGACAGGTGCCTACCTGCTCTTGCTCAGGCAGCTCTATATCGACTCAACCCAAGATGGTCCGATCTCGTTTTAGTTTTAGTTTTTGTGTTGTTTTATGAGATGACATCGTTTTACTTTCTAGTTTTTTAAGTTTAAAAATTAAAAAAATCATTTAAAAAATTAATTCAAAACGAAAAAGTTCGAATTAAAACTGTGTCTTCAAATTTGAACAGCTCAAATTTACTCTATTATCTTCAAGCTTATGGAACCTGGTACACAGAAGCGTTATTACTTTCAAAATTTTAAAACAAAAGTAATAAAAATGGAATAATAAAAAATATAAAAAATCGATAACATAATTCGATATATTTTATCTACGTTTATGGAGTCCTTATTTAATTTAATATTTTCACGAAAATACAATAAATTTACCTTAGGTTTTACTGAGTCGACATCACTTAACTCTTGGCACTATCTTTCAACTTCATTTTTTGTAAAATAATTTTACATTCAATAATACGATCGTCTCATAATAATAAAATTTTTCTGAAATTTTTTTTGAAACAAAAATAATAAATAAATCACTTGATTAAACGAAGTAACTCAACGCTCAAAAAATATTAGAAAAAAAGATAAGAAATAATTTCCTGCTCATTCACAAAACCAAGAGAAGCTGAACATTCCCGCAGAAACACCAAACAAGAGCTTTACCAAGTCAACCACGATTCAGGTGCAAGAGTTGGTCATGCATTCATTAATAACACCTTCTGCTCTTCCATTCAGTCGTGCATTCATCAACAACACCTTCTGCTCTTCCATTCACCGTGAATATTGACCAGAAAAACCTCATCAAAGCTCTCATGTATTTTCTACAAAACATGAACAATAACAGTGACCTATGTAATATGACCAATACCACAGAACATCACGCAATTACCTACGCAACGAGATTAAGTGCCTGTTTGGATGGACTTATATCAGTAGAGCTTTTGTCAGTAGAACTTTTGTTAGTAGAACTTTTCTGAGAAGAGCTTTTCTAAGAAGCCAGTTGACTGTTTGGTTGTCAATTAAACTAACAACTTTTTTGAAAGAATTTTATACAGTAGACTATTTGACTGTCAATGAAAATATCAAAATTTTTAAAAGAGTTTCATACAGTAGACAACATAATAATAACCTGACATTCTATAAGATATGATTCGTATATTAGCAGGTATTGAGAATTTTATTATATATAAAACTTCCTCAACACATAATTAAAAGATCATATCTCAACTTTCCAATATTTTATATTTCATCTAAAATATCCTACTTGTTTCTCTCGTACCATAAGCCATAAATGCAATAACCGAGAGATAACTTGAGAATGGTTGCAATAGCAAGACGTTTGTAGAAGAATAAGAGCCCATTGAATGGTTTCTTGTAAGGCAAAGGTGAATTTGTGATTTATAGATGTCTTTACAATAGCTACACTCGTATAAAATATGATCATGACTTTTCACGTTATTATTACATGGGATATAAAGAGGACAAGTTCAAGAAGTGAAGCTTATGCTTAGTTTTCTACTTCTGATAGCCAAATCACAAAGTTAAGCTTGCTCCAAAGATGGTTCTATTCGTAACTCAAGTATGGCTGACCAAAATCTTTGACCCTCAGAAATTAATCCACCACGAAAATTCTAGCTAATGTCTCTTCCACAAAAATTTTGATTAAAATTTCAAGAGTTCTATCATTCCACTCCGCTTTAATCATTTTTTTTAATTTATCCCCACCTTGAATATCTTGGCTTAGTATTGACATTTTCTATCAACAACAAAGTTCCCACTGCATGTAAAAATGAATTTAACAAGTATAAGGAAATATAAAAGCATAACCAAAATGACTATGGAAGTTTATACACGTACAAAATGGTCGTAGCATTTACAACAAAAAGAAGTTGGTTTCTACCCATACAAAATGAAGAAAGGTAACAAACATTTGATCTCCACAAAATTATAAATCTTTTCTAGGGCTGAGTTCAAATATAAAAGTTGGAATTTATGGGAAGTCTAAATACTTGTAAACATTTCAAAATTTTGATTAAGCTAGCATTTGGAAACATACACACATATATTCCATAAACTAGATTAGTCTGGCATTTGGAAACATAAACAAATTTGGCATTACTCCACAAAGTTAATCTAAGTTTGACTATAGAGACTGGAATCATAATCCTTTGTTTTCCATTATTCATTGGTTGTGATCTTCCTATTTCATTTGAGTTGCTGGACTGAAATAATTGATTCATATTTTATCACTCATATAGGATTATATGTACAGACAGTTTATTGAAATTCAAAAATGAAGTGTTTATGTTATTGATCTAGCCTGGATAAACAGAAAAAAGGGAAATTCCCTTGCAAGTGATTTAATAATGGTGTCTATAAGATGCAATTAATTTGGATGTATAGCACTTGTCAAAGGGACACGATATGGGTAACTTCTACATGTTCCATGAATGGGAAAATTGTTCATGTGGCTGTTAGTATATTTGTATTTGGAATATTGGAAGTGGAAGGAAATATTGAAGTGCATTAGTGATATATCTGGAGCAACTGGGGAAGAAAACTTATAAAAAACCAAGTTTGCAATTTTTTGTTTGTTTGTCCCACAAATAAATCTTACAATTAATCTTCTAATCATAAGTAAGAGTGTTTCTTTCAAATTGCATTATCAAGGGGTTGTGCCTTTTGCTCTAGCATACAATTTTTTATATTTATCTTCTACTTTTTAAGTTCCACACATACTCAAATTAGATGTCAATATTGGGTTCAATCATCATCGACAATGGTGAAACTCTAGATCGCCATCAAATTGTTTTTGATATACCTTGTGAAATCTAAAGGCTTGAAAGATAAATATGTGACCAATATACCAACATATGTTCAGTTTCAGAAAATTCAGAAGACAAAAAAAATATTTAGAAGACAAGAAAATTCAAAAGATGAAAACATAGATGTCGATGTCTGCGCTAAATGTAGACTCCTCTGCATTTGACGCAGAGCATTTGTCTACGTTAAACGCAGACGAAGGTCTATGTTGTTCAACGCAAACCCTTATGCATTGAAGGCAGACGTTTCAGAAAAATAAAATTTCAAAAAGATGAAAAAAATAAAGAACTAACATTCGAAGAACTAACCTTTGAACTGATTGTGGGTGTCTTAAGAAGATGAGAGTGATTAAGCAGAAGCGTGGTGACTGAACAAAAGAAATAGAGCAGACATTTTGGTACCCAAAAATATTTCCTTCTTTACGTAAGTGACGCATAATTAGCTTCCCGAAAAAGCTAAATTTTGGGATTTTTTCTGAAAAGTTCCAAATTTTAGCTTTTGAAAAAGTTATATTTGAGCTTTTAAAAAAACTATTTCTACTTCAAAAGTAATTTTGAAGTTTATAGCCAAACAATCACTTTTTCCTTAAAATAGCTTTTCTGGTAGGAAAAAGTACTTTTGAAGCTTCCAAAAACTGAACCAAACAGGTGCTTAGGCTTATACTAGTAAAGATTTTGTTAGTAGATCTTTTTTCTGTAGATCTTTTTTCAGAAGAACTTTTCCAAAGAGCCAGTTAACTATTTGAATATTATTCAAAAAAGAGCTTTTTAAAAAGAACTTCATACAGTAGACCGTTTGTCAACATAAAAATAAAAAGTACTTTTAATTTTAGCTATATTTTATTTTGTAATAAAAATTATTTATGCATATAAATATTATTAAAAGCATATTAAACAATGTGAAAATCACAATTTATTAATTATTATATAATTTTAAACCATATGAAACATAAATCAAAATATATCTAATCAACTCTTTTATATAGATTATAACAAAAGTAAATTAATTTCAAAAATAAATATTAAAACATAAAAAAGCCAAATAATATTATATAAATCCCAAACTAAATATCCATGTTGAGTAAATAGTTAAATACATAATAAATGGGAAGATGAGTTTGTGGGTATTGTGGAATTATGTGTAAAACATAAGAAAAAAAGAGACTAAAAATAAGCTCATCAATTGATCTGGAAAATCCACCTGAAAAAGTACTTTTTTTAGAAGCTTCAAATTTGGGCTTCTTTAAAAGCTGTATTTTGGCTACCAAAAAATCTATATCTATTAAAGAAGTGTTTTTTATTTTATAGCCAAATACTTATTTTTCTTAAAAAAGGCTTTTGTGGTAGAGAAAAGTACTTATTAGCCTTCCAAAAACTCATCCAAACAGGGTGACGGTAATGGATAACTTTTGCAATAAATTGAAAGGATGAATATTACAGTGTCACTTTTTAAATTTTGAGTTATTATTGTAAAATTGAGATAAATTTGATTTTTTTATAATTTACCCATAATAAAATTAAGACATCCATATAAACATGCATTATAAGTTATATATATATATATATATATTGAAAATAGTAAATTTGAAAATTTCTAAAATGTGATCCATGGGATAGTTTGATGTTAAAAATAATGTGAATTAATTCAAGAGTTCTCTTGTAATCACAAAAGTCTTCCAATATTAAGTAAATCATTTATATTGTATTTATGATCTTTTAGTAAATAAATGATGAACACCTCTATAACATCATAATCTATTTTGTAATGGGTATGATGAAATTAAAATAATATTTTTAATTCTTATTCTCCATTCTCTCTACTCTTAACAAAGTGGTATTAAAGATATGTTTCTTAAAGTTTAGAGTCGAGTCTTACAAGGAAGGTAAGAAATGACAAGTAATATACTCACTTCTTTCCAGTTCCTTCTCTCATAAAGAAAAATTATGAGACATGGTGTCTACATATGAAAGTTTTCCTTAACTTTTAAGATGCGTGGGAGGTTGTAGAAAAGGCTATTAGAAGACTTAAAATAAAGAAAGATTATATCAAAATGATGAAGAAGCATTGTCCAAGATATAAAAGGATCAACAAGTTCTCTCTCGCATCTATATATATTTGAATGATTCAATACTTGAGAAGGTACCTTATGGTACTAGTTTGAAGGAAACATAAAATATTTTAGAAAATTCATTTCAAGGTGTTAATAAAATAAAGAAAATAAGACTTCAAACACAAAAATTATTTTGAAGTTTTGAATAGGAAGGAATTCAAGTCAATTTTGGATTATTTCACAAGAGTAAAGTTTTGAAGAACTAATTTTGAAGATGAAGAAAGATGTCAACAATCACAAAAAGGGCATTGAAGAATAAGAGAAAGAGGACAATGCTACTATTAAAATATAAATAAAAGGAGGTACGACAAATCTAAAGTTACATGTTTTAATTGTAATAAAGTTAGTCATTATTCTTAAAAATACCATATTGCCACTAACAATATTGAAGAAAAAGATAATATTATTAATGATAATCAAAAAGTTGAAGATTCAACTTTATTGCTAACAAATAAGGAAGAAGAGAATGATGTTGGTAGTGTGTGTCACTTGGATAATGGTCAAACAATCACATGTGTGAATATAAAAGTAAATTTTTAAAGCTTGATGAGAAGATGAGAGGCAATTTTGCCTTTTAAGACTTGTCAAAATACAACTTGAAAAAAAATATTCAATTCTCATTTCTTCCAAAGATTGCAATCACAAGTTGATTATTGATGTTCATTATGTACCCAAGTTAAAAAGTAATAATTTAAGTTTAGGCCAATCCCCTGAAAACGGTTTTAAAATTATCATGAAAATAAAATTATTTGGCTTCAAAATCAAAAGTCTAATTTGATTGCAAAGTTAGCTATGTTAAATAATATGATGTTTAAATTGAACATCAAAATAATTGAGCAAAATGTGTAAAAGTTGATTTGCAAGATGAAGCATGGTATTGGCATGTAAGATTTAACCACTTAAATTTTGGAGCTCCCAAGGTCATGGAAAAAAAAGAAGTTGACAAAAAGGATTCCTTCAATTTACCATCATAATCAATTATGTGAAGTATTCCTAAATAAGTAACGTCAAGAGTAGCAAGTCCTCTTTAACTAGTGCATGTTAATGTGATTAGACTAATTAATCTAACTTCATTTGGTAAGCAAATATTTACTTACTTTTTATTAAGTGATTTTAGTAGTAAAACATGGTTTTTTTTTTCTCAAGCAAAAATTAGAATCTTTTGTTACTTACAAGAATTTTAAGATGCTTGTAGAAAAGGAGAGTGACTATAAAATTAAAGCTTTGAAATTCAATTGAGGAGGTGAATTTACTTTCAGAGAATTTAAGAATTTTGTATGACTCATAGCATCTTTCATCCTTTAACTATTTTTAGATCACTATAACAAATGAATTAGTCGAGAGAAAGAATAAAATCATCCTTAATATGTCAAGATGTAGATTGAAAGAAAAAAATGTATGGATATTTTAGGCTAAAGCTGTTTCATGTGAAGTGTATTTGTCTAACCACTCTCCAACATTAAATGTCAAAGATCAAGCCTGCCAAGAAGCATAGAGTAGAACAATGCCTAGTACCTATTATTTACAAAATTTTGGAACCATTGCATATGCTCAAATGTTACACCAAGCAAGATCCACTCTTGATGATTAAAATGTTAAACATGTTCTTTATTAATCATGATTCGCATTCTAAAAGCTACATATAATACAATCCTAATAATGGTGAAATCGTTATAACTTGAGATATTGAATTTGATGAGAGAGCTATATGGAATTAGGAGGCTCGTGAAGAGAATAATTATATATTTTCTATATATTTTAAAATGGAGAAGAAGAACAGATGATGGTGCCTATACAAAAAAATAACTCCTACTTCTTCACCACTTTTATTACCTCATAAAGAAAGTTCAAGTGAAAGGTTGAGAAAATTGAAAGATATAAGAGATATTTATTCATTGATCTAATGAAGTTATTCTTAGTATTGATGAACTATCTTATCTTCTTATAGATGGTGAGTTATTAAATTTTGAAAAATTAATGTGATAAAAGGTCGAGATTAGCTATGGTTGACGAAATCAAGGCAATTGAAAAGAACAATACTTGGGAATTAGCAACTTTTCTCAAGGGTTATAAAGCCATTAGAGTCAAATAGGTATACAAATTAAAGAATAATGTTAACAAAGAGGTATAAAATTAAAAAAAAAGGCTATTTGTCAAAGGATACAAGTAAAAGTATGGAGTTGGTTATGAAGATGTCTTTATACATATTGCTCAAATGTAGTGTAATCATAAACGTATTAACGTTAATACAGGGTCGTGAAAAGTGATTACTTGCTAGTCTTGTTCATGCTACTTAGTTGTCTGCTATATATCAAGTTTTCCTAGCTCAACCATCTGAAAATGGAGATATATTGGATACTGAGTGGAGTCTAATAACTTTTAGCTAAACCAATACCAAAGAATGGCCTGAAACCATGGCCTTTATCATCTTATGAATGTATATCCTAAAATCTATATGCAAAGCATTATATACATAGTTATTGCCATTTCCAGATAACTACATATAACATTAACTAATGAAAGAAGAAATAGATAAGCAAAGGCAAATGAAGGTGTACTATCAGAACATAAATTTGTAATGTCACTTATATGAACAATGTAAAAGGATAATCAACAATAACAACAATAACAATGACATTATAAAAATTCCACTTACATGTGGAATATGGACAAATCTAGTAATATGTAACCTTATCTCTAACTAGTAGATCATGAGCATGAGTTGTACTGTTAAAAGGTGGAAAATTAGAAATCAAAACTTGGAAATGACAATTAATTTACGCCACTTAGAGAGTATGAAATGATATCAGATCACCTACATAAACACTAAATAGTACAAAAATAAGATCCAAGTATGAATTCCTGGGACATCTATTGACTAAAACAACATATTATTGAGATAAACAGAGATATAAATTTAAAATTTCTGCTTAAAAGTTCAATCAAACATTGTTTTTTGTAAATTATATAGAGGCATCAATAGTTCTAAGGTAAATGAAACTAGTAAACTATTGATATTTCATATATATGAACATCATAACTTGGTAAATTCATATCAAGTGAAGACACTCAAGACACATTAGGTGCACCTATCACACTCTTTGCACTAAATATTTCATCTTCCCATTGAAAATTTAATGATAAGTTGTTTCTTTGAACTTTATGAGATAACACAATTACCCATAACAATGTAAAACTAGTTGTACTCCTTCTAGCATCAATATCTTCTGCAAAATCATTTTCAAAAAATCTCACAAGTTTAAAATTTCCACGAGAGGGATAAAATGGTCCCAAATCAAATGCAACTTTTAGGTAGCAAAGAGTCCTCTTATCACCTTTCATATAGATGGAGGTAAGAACTTCCATAAATTGACATATACTTTAATCGAATAATGGATATCAAGCCTTGTACATGTAAATATCTCAAATTTCTCATAAGACTTTTAAAAATAGTAGAAATTTTCTTTTTCTATCTTCATAATTTGATATCTTTAATCCAATGTCCATACTATTGGGTTAGTGCCTCAAATTTTGTGGTTTTTAACCAATTTTATGTCAAGCCTATAGTATATACTATTTGGGCCACACCTAAGTCAGTTATTCTAGGCTAGGTTATTTTGAGATACAATTGTTATAAATCAATCCCCTTTTTTACATAGTAGCTTTAAGAGAGAGTTTTTAGTCTCATCAAATTTTAGAAAAAGGATTTGTGAGTGAAATTATTTTGCTCTTTAATCCCATCAGCTACTTAGGGGATTTGTACTCTCTTTATTATTTTCATAATGGAATTTTCTCCTCGTCATCTTGTAGATTTTTCTCTAGGCACTCTGGTTTCCTACATAAAATCTTGTGTCATCTATTTATTTTGCTTCTTTATATTCTACGATTGATTTAATCTTGATTGCTTCCTTTATTATAAGCTCCAATAAGTGGTATAAAAGCTTCTACTCAATCGAGAATTTTTTAAAGATTTTTATCATCACCAATTTTAGCATCAAGAAGTTTGATGATAATATTAATTTTTCTATATGGTGAGTTCAGATGAAAGTTGTTCTTTTTCAAAACGGATGCAAAGGCTTTAGAAGGAAAGGCACAAAAGCCCGAGTCCATAGTTGATGAGTTATGGGAGGACTTGGATGAAAAGGCATTTTCGACTATTCAACTTTGCCTTTTAAAGGAGGTTCATCGCAAGGTCATCTATAAGACCACCGCTGCGAGTTTATGGTTGAAGCTAGAGTCTCTGTATATAAACAAAAGCCTTGCCAATAAGATCTGTCTCAAAGAGCATTTGTACACACTCCGTATGGCCAAAGGTACTCTTATCTAAACTCATCTTAATGAGTTTAATTATATTATTATTGTTTTGGAGAATTTAGAAGTTCATATTGATCATGACAATAAAGTTATATTGGTTGTCTCATTACCGCCTACCTATAAACAGTTCAAAGAATTTATGCTATATAGCAATAATGATGCATTGTCTTATGAGGATGTCAAATTGAATTTGTTGTCTAAAGAAAAAATTGATCTTGAAGTGTATGCTAGTGATAAAGCTAAAGGCTTGTTTGTTAGAGGTAGGAAATTTAAAACAAGGAGTACCAATAGATACAAATCTAGATCAAAGTCTAGAGGATGTAAATCCAACTATTTCTGTTATTGTTGCAAAACACCTGGGAACGTAATTGATGATTGTTATCAATTGAAAAATAAAAAGGAGAGAGAAGAAAAGAAGAAACAACCAAAAAAACCTGTTGAAGCTAATGTTGCGGACTTAAATTTTGATGGTAATGTTTTGTTTGCAACATTTATTGAAAAGAGGGATAAAACTGAATGGGTTCTAGATTCTGGATGTACCTATCATATACGTCCTCACAAGGATTGGTTTAGTACTTATAAGCCTTTTGATTATAGTGTTATTTTGATGGGTAATAACACTCAATGCAGTGTTGTTGGAATTGGTACAGTTTAGATTAAGGTCGATGATGGTACTGTTTGGAAGTTCACAGAAGTCCATCATATTCCTGAATTGAAATGTAACCTGATTTCTTTGGGCACTCTTGAGTCTCTTGGGTGTAAGTTTTTGACCGAAGGTGCAGTTTTGAAAGTGTTTAGAGGTGCTCGTACTTTGTTGAAAGGTACCAGACATTGCAATCTATTTTTCTTGTAGGGTACTATTATGATAGGTCCAGCAGTCATTTCTACAACGTTAACTAATTATGTTAATACTCATTTGTGGCATATGTGGTCACATGAGTGAGAAAGGTATGAAGCTTCTGAGTAAGAGAGGTCTCGTTGGTGAAAAAGGTAATGATAAATTGAAGTTATGTGAACATTATGTCTTCAAGAAACAGAAGCAAGTTCGTTTCTCCACTACGACACATCGTATTAAGGGCATCCTTAACTACACTCATTCTGATCGTTGGGGTCCTTCTAAGGTTCAATCTTATATTGGACGCTGTTATATGATGACTTTCATTGATGACTTCTCTCACAAGGTTTAGGTTTATTTTCTTCGTTACAAGAATGAAACCTTTCCCACCTTTAAGAAGTGGAAAGCACTTGTTGAGAACCAGACAGTTAGAAACAAGAAGCTTAGAACTGACAGAGGGTATCAAACTAAGCCCTAAAACATGATGCGATTCCCACTTATCAACATCCCCACACTTAAATGTTTGCTTATCCTCAAGCAAAAAAAACAACAAACACATAAAATCACACAACACATAATTTACTAATGAGACAATGACATCAACTTCATGAAATAAATTTAATTTAAAATACAATCATTCAAGTTATATAAAATCATTAACATGAAAAATTTGCGTCTAGGGGTTTTGAACTGAATATACATGTTAATCTAGACTCAAGTGTTAAATAATTCACCCTTTTCAATTGAACACATACATTAATAATTCTTTGATCATTTAACTCTGTAACTACTCTTAAGTACGTGTTCATGAAAAGTAAAGTTATTTACAATTTTGGTAGGTTTTATTATAAAATACGTTTATTTTATTTTATTTTTTAATTACTTATTGTAAACATGGACTTAATCTTTTTACATGGAGGTAAACAATGGTGATGAATATCGATTTGATTACTCAACTAAGCTATGTTTTTTATTAAGCTGCTTGGTTAGAATGTCATTATAGCCTTTTAATGTGAAGGCACACATTTATGATGCATGTTTATCCGGTTACTTAGCTACATCATGATCTCAATTGGCTACCATCTCTATTTATAACTTAAAGGCCAGCAGAATAGTAATTTATTTAAAATTGATAAACATAATTTTTTATTGCCTAATTTGTTGCTTTAGCCACTAGTTTTCATGAAAAAAATACAAGCAAAGCTACTTAACTCGAAAGACCTAAAATTATGAATGAATGTGACAATTTAGAGGTTGACAACTTAACACTAAATCCTAATTAACTTGAATGTTTAGCCAAAGAACCCAATTCACTAATTTTGCGAGCTAATGATTTATCATAACCTGATAGACTATGTTTAAAATTAAATCAATTCCAATCCATCTAAGCCATTGACACATTCACATAAATCAAAAAATGTAACCTATCAAACTATCATATAATATGCAAAATTCACCTTTAAAGCAAAACATATAATCCTTCCCACACTTGAACAACACATTGTCCTCAATGTGAGAAGGGGATAAACAAACACATATGGAAAGAAGAGAAACATAAATTAAAGTAAAAATAAAGACTAAATTAAAAAAAAAGAGTTAAAAACAAAACCTCATAGTGATGGAGGCAGGCATGGTGTTAAAGGTGGCAGTTAGATGCCCTGAGCCTCGAAATAATGATGGATACGATATATGTGCCAACTCTGACTTCATTGAGTTTGGGTCATCTCCTTCATTTTTCTAGATTTCTCCACAAGTGTATCTGTAATTAACTTGGTGTTTGAGAGATTATATCAAGCATTTTCTTCCAGCTCGCTCTTTTGTTTTTTCTTCCTCCTTGGATTCCTCGCTAGTCGAATCCTCTTCTTATTGTTGCTATATACCTGAACTTGCTTGACCATTCTTGGCCTTAACGTGTTTCTTGGCACTAATATCCCGAAGTTTATATTATAGGACTTCAAGATTTCAACTCTCCACAAATGATGATGGTTCATAAATTTAAGACAGTAGATTGTGAGTCCATTGCACTCAACTCTATAGTAATCAACTATGGCCAAAACCAAGTAACATATTCCTAAGCTATTGCTCATCTTACGTCGAGTAGCAATAATTACATTAAAGATATGGGTGGTTATGTAAACTGGGATGCTGTGGTCTATGAACCACAACATGAAAAGTTCCTTCGTCGAGTACTTGTTGGTTTTTATTTTGTCAAAAATAGTTTCACATAAGAAACAAGTAAAAGCCATTAAAATATTTATTTCCATTGTAAAATTGACATTGAAATCCATGTAACACATATTTCCTAAATTCACAACTTATCAAGCAATTCATAAACCTCATAGATCATGAATTCATCAAACTTGTCACAAATCATAAACACATAAGCACATCAGAAATGGTTTGGGTGGGTCCAAAACAGAACATACTACACATTTCCACATAATGGTCCTATGTAGCCGTGAATATAATGTACTATCGCAATCCCACTTAATGGTCTTACATGGCCGTAAACTTAGGGGAGTCCATAAAGGAGCTTTGTGCCACTACCAGGCAGGCGGGAGAAGCTTTTTGTCAAAGTGCACTTGACTCAACTTAGGGGACCACCACAAACCCACATAACATGTATTTCATGACTTTATAACAGATTGCCCAAAGTGGCACTTTTTTTCAAAAACATGATTTTTCTTAACATTTTGCCACAAAGGCATATTTTAGAAACACAGTTGTCCATGAACATGAAATATGTCATATGCATTTCCATCAACCAAATTCATATAACAAACATATAATAATTTCTCAAGTCATTCAAAAGCAATAATGCAACAAATATGAAGCAATTTGAAATCATTTTATTTTCTTGCTTTAAAAGAAAGCATTCATGGCCCAGTACTCAATTATAAACATTAAACCCACCTAATTGGCTTGCAAAAATCCAAACTCAACATTATCTTTCCTCTTGCTCTTGAATAGGGTTCTCTTCGTTTCCTATAATAAACCAATTTTCTCATTCAATCCACATTAACATGTAAATTCATTAAAACTTCACAAATCAAAAATGCTAAAATTGAACTTAAACCTAACCTACCCATAGTTCATCTAAGCTAGAAAAACCAAAACCTTAGCTTAGAAATCCAAA
>JAOQMP010000007.1:27590138-27606872 GCA_027563575.1 Erythroxylum pedicellare
CATGTAATTTTGAATCAGACAAATTCACATTGCATTACATACTCAAATAGATTTTATTGCTTATCGAAAGGTTCACGTCGATTCAATAATTATTTATATATATAGTATGTATATTAAAATATCTTTATTTAATTAAATAAATGTGAAAAATTATTCTTTGTTACTTTTTAATTTTATTTTGGTAATCATTCATTGTTACTTAATTTCATTTTGATACGGTCACCTCCAATGCCCACGTCGCCTTTATACGAGAACAACATATAATGTTGAGGTTAGGACTTAGGATCCCTCTTAGTTTCGATTTGTGAACTCTGAAATAAGAATAATTACTTAAAACTAACATAGAAATCCCTAAAAATTATTATAAACATTGAATATTAACGGACCGTAGTTGAACGTACGTTAATTGCCACCATTAAGTGGTTATTAAATTAAAAGGTATCCAAATATTTCTCATTTGTTATAAAATTTTAAATTTTGTTTAATTCATTTTTATTAATTAAAGAGTTAAGCATGTTGAATTTCTTTATAATATATTTTTCAACTTAATTTGTTATTCATTTCTACCAAATATTATAGTTATCGACATCAATCTTTATTAATATCTTTTAAGATTTTTTAATTCAGTACATTAATTTAATAACCATTCTTTTAAATAATTCTAATCAAAACATTACTTTTACTTATGTCATTAATAGATGGACATACGTGCAGTATTTAATAAAGAGGTCATATGAATAAAAATAACCTTTTAATTTGAGTTATTTAAAAATAAGCAACAATAAATTTGACATTAAATTAAAAAATAGCACTATTAAATTTGTTATCTCATTTTTACCAGTGAATAATTGACAAAAGCAATAAAATAAATATATTTTCTTAATTTTAATACTTTTAATATTTTTTATTTTATATTAACATAAAATAGAAAAATAATTAAACCAAACCAAAAAAAATAAATAATAATTCAAAATATGAAAAATAAAATAAAATAATTAAAATTTAAAAGCTTTGAAGCAATTAGCCTCTAACTAAATTTCAATATCTTAATAATTTAAAATATGATAAATAAAATAAAAAAATTAAAATTAAAAGGTTTGAAGTAATTAGCCTCTAACTAAATTTCAATATCTTAATAATTCAAAATATGATAAATAAAATAAAAATATAAGAATATAAAAGTTTTGAAGTAATTAGCCTCTAACTAATTTTCAAGTTTTTTTAATAATCAAAATTTTTAATCTGGTTACAATTTGGAAAGAACTAGCTTGGACCGCCGCGTCTATGACTGAGACCCGATAATATGAAAAAGATACATAGGTCAAGACTAATTGTTGTACAGGGACACATATTACACATAGTCGACGATATAAACTGTAGAAACGAAACGTCTATCAATTTCCGAGAGCCGATAGCCAGAAAACTCCGCCTCCGATTTACTGCTCCTTCGACTTATATAGGATCTCAGTTCGCTGCAAACTTCAGTCAACATTGGCAGAGTTCTGCAATTGAAGTTTGAAGGCAAATTTGAACCATAGTGCAAGAACTCGAAGAAAAACTTCAGAACTAGAAAACGGCGTTCAAACGGGGAACTCCCTTTGGGTATGTAATGTCTTTAACTTATCATTTGTGGGTCTTCTTCCCCTTTACTTGTTTATTGGAGTTATTTGTTTTATCTGGCTTCCAAAAGGCTCTGAAGTTCCTCTCTTTTTTATGGAAAACTTGATTTTTTTAAAACCATTATGTGGAGCTCGGAGAGAAGTTCTAATTTTGGACACACAAGCATGAATGTGTTGAATAATACATCATAGGAATTTGCATTATGGCGACTGACATACTTTTTAGGTGTCCTTTATTAATTTAAATTAATTTCAAAGAGGAATGTTGGGTTTTGGCAGATCATAATCAATTGAGTGACAATGAAAGGAGGAAGGAAGAATCTAAAGAAGGCAGCTGAGGAAGGTAATTTGATACTAGAAGATGGTCAAAGTATCATGCAAGTTGTCTCTCTTAGAGGTAGCAATCTCATTGAGGTACATTTTCTCACGATATTTAGTCCTTGTTCTTTTCATGCATAATCTTTCAAACCTTGATGTTTCCCATTTTTGTCACAAAATATGTGGTTATAATTACATTTTTAAGTGTATATTGCCTACAACTTTGATTGATTTGAACTCTGCAATTAGGATTAGGAAGAATACAAGTTCTTTGTTAGCTTGTTTCCATTTTACTCATCCACTCTTTAACCTTCAATTGCCTCTGTAGGGAGATTTAGTGATTGTAATCATTTGTCTGTTAATACCATGTTAACGAGACTCTATTGTAGGTAATGGATCGAAAAGGTGAGAAATCATTAGCATTGTTTCCAACTAAGTTTCAGAAGAGCATGTGGATTAAAAGAGGTTTGGCCGAATTGAGATTTAACATCTTTTCTTGCTATATATTGGTCATTGTGGTGAATTGGTTTCTCTATCAGATGGCTCTTAAGTGTAACCCATCTAATTTTGGTCGCTTCATTCCTACTGTGCTTGAATGCATTGGAAGAGTATTAGGTTGTTGACATTACATTGTCTAAATGTGTAGGCAGTTTTGTTGTGGTTGACGAAAGTGGAAAGGAAAAGGCTTTAGAATCTGGTAGCAAGGTGGTATGTATTGTTTCTCTCAAGTACTCTTCTATGAACAATTTCGGATGCTTCAGAAGTCTACTGAATGGTTTGTTCATATCACATCTTAAAAGTAGAAGTCCCTGCAAAATCTTTCCATTACAAAATTTCTTTTATATCATTTTTTTTGCTAGCTTAAGAAGCACTAAAAAGTTGAATTTTGAAACTAAAATTAGGCCTTTTTTTAATCTCAAATTGCATTGTTGGGGTGTCCTTCTGCACGTGATTGATATGGGCATGCAGCTTTGGATCCAGTAATTCTATTAAAATATTTGTCATAATCCAGTTTAATAAAGTCAATGATTAAGTGTCTCCTAAATTAGGATGTCAAAGCTAACTTACCAAGTGATTTTAAGTGCCTTTATGAATTAGCAGTGGCATTATACTTCCAAAGACATACATGCTTACTTCTAGCTCATACGTTCTTTTTTTTTCCTCATGTTATTGCCAACATATGGTCATTTTGAAATTTTCATGCAATTTCAATCACAGGCCAGAAATATTTAAGTCTGCAGCATTACCAGATTCTAAAGGAAGTCCAAACAAAAGCACATCCCAGCAAGAAGATAAGAAGCTTGACTTGAATGATGGCGACGATGATAACGATGAGGATGATGATGGGCTCCCTCCATTGGAAGCCAATATGAATCGAACTAGGCCAGCGGAGTTGCTAATGGATGAAGATTCAAACTCAGGATCAGATACAGATTCTTAAACTTGTTATAAGATATGGAAATAACATTTGCGGCAAAAGTGAGACTGCTCGAAACATAGCTGTCTTCATTTAATAGTTTTTTCATGACTATACTCTTGTAGTGGAGCCTGTCATAGGTATATATACCTCTTTGGATTCGCAGTTATTATTATTATTATTATTTTAGAAAATGATTCACAGTTATGTTGCTTCCAACCTTCATCTGTAAACATAATAAGTTCCATTTTATTGTATAACAAAAGTTTCTTCTCTATAGTCGCATTTTCTAACAAGAGCACGTCTATGGTGCAAGCCACTATCCTATTTATGAAATTGAGAGCATCATATGCTCAATTAAGAAAACTTAAATGATGAAATATTACTGAAGAAAAGTTTATAAATTATAAAACGTGAAAACATGTAAAGTTAATCCATTAAGGTAGAAAAGTAAATTAATATCTATGTAATGTTATTTTTATATGGTAAATTTTATAAAGTTTGAGTCTTGGAATGGGTACAGTAGGAACCTTCAACTAAATTAAATAAACATAAGAGTGAAAAGTGAGTATTAAAACTTAACATTGTAAAGAATTAAAAGGTTAAGGATAATGGAAAACTTTTGTCAACGTTGCTTGTATGAATTAGGACTCCTTTCAAATCAAAGAAAAGATCAAAATTTACCATTTCGTATGCAAAAGAACTCTGCTTGATCATGTTTTTTCAAATGTTATAAGTTGGTTGATATTACATTCGGTTAACATCAGGTATGTAACCCTTTCTGCAAGAGTTTTTTAAAGCTATGCTTTTTAACTTCATCGCATTGTCATCACTTTAACCTTGACATCGATGATAAACTCGGATTACTAATCTTAGCGGATTAACCTCGTTTCAGAGATGGCCAAAGTCACAGCCGTTAACTTCTTGAGTGGAAACAATTTGAAATATTGTTTAGTTCCAGCCTGACTACATAGTTAGGATGTCATTCTCTTGTCAGGGATATCAGATTGCACTCACAAGGAGAAACAAATGAAAATACGATATTCCTAGGAACACTTTTATTTCATGGTATTGTTAGCTCCAAAACTGCGATTCCGTACCGAAACTCAGGCCTCGACACTTATTTACAATTGAAAAAGATCATTCAGGTGCATTAATCAAACCTCTGAGCCAAATCAATGCGACCTTATCTGTTGAATATATCGACCAATTTGCTGAGCACCGATAAACAAGGCATCAGCGACAAGGAAGACTCCGACCTGTTTTGTAAACAAGTTGTTATCTAATGAAGAAACAGTGACATGACTTACAGACTACAGACTACAACATCTCATAGAAATAGGAAAAGTAGGTTACCAGCCGGGCAGAGAATACCAATGAATAACCCCAACCTTCCTTGGCAGCAACAGCTCGTTGTTGGTCAGTCCAACTGCAAGTAATACAGGAAATGACAAAAGATTTAATGCCCATAACATATCGAATCTCAATCGTTTGATATATGGTGAAATAAGTTATTGGTTATCAGTTCCCGAAGGGAAAAAGGTTAGAAGGAAAGGGAAATTAAGCTTGTATGTATTACAAATAACTATATAGCAACTAGTTCAGTATTACACTCCAGGAGCAACCTGTCTAAAGCATTTGCCAAGACACAATGCACATGATAGGATCTACGGGGGAGAGAGTAATTTAGACAATGGGAGGGACAATAGAAAAGAGAACAAACCATTAGTATGGAAAGTGTACTCCAGGAGAAAAAACAGTGGGCCAAGGGGGAGTTAGTTAATAGCTGATGTGGCCAATTAATTAGGCCTAATAGAATGAATATGAGAGAGGGGGGTTTATGTAGGGAGAGGAGAGCAGGAGAGAGGTAGGCAGAAAGAGAGAAGAACTTGTGACAGAAAGGTAACCAAACCTTCTGAGGAGCATTCAGCTCTAGATAGTGAGAAATACCATACATCTTTACTGTAATGATATATACATTACGGATATACTTCAATAATAAAGTAAATCTCTACTGTTCTAAGACTAGAGTTCCATCAGCACACTTCGAGATTTTAAAGCAGACTCCAACATATATTCGAACAGATGACCCTAGATTCGGTTTGACATGACTAGCTCCAAATTGACAAGTGTTTCTCATCCTAGCTTGTAGAAAATATTTTTCTGGATAACTTACGCTAGTCCCTAACATGTCAGCACGAAAATATGTTCTGTGAAGTATCCATGATTTTAGTTAAGATGGAAAAGTATAATAGTAAGATTTCCATTTTCATAAGCAAGCTGAATACAGAAAGGCAGCAAAGATCAGGAGTATTACCCAAGGAATTCAGAAACCCCTCCGATTCCTGCAAACTTAAGAGGCTGAGGTCCTTCTCTTACAAGTTCCTAGTCCACATAAGACACTAAATCAGTTATCTTTCTCATTCAGTTACCAAAGAAAGTATGGAAAAGAAAAGATATAAGGAAAATAGGAATCGTGAAATGTAAATAGGATTCATGCTTTGCAATGAAAAATGCATGCACCTCTTCTTCAGCAGATTCTAGACCACCCTGGACCCAGAAAAGGTTTTTGTAGCCAGCATTTAACAGGAGTTCACAAGCAGCTAGAGATCTGCAAACAAATTGAAGTTACAATGAAGGGGAAAAAATCAAAGAAAATACATTTCATTCATCTAACATAGCAATTCACCCACTTCACATCTATCTCTACAGAAATCCCATAAAGTTTCTGTATCTGTGAGCATTCGCAGTCATATTATGTAGTAGTTTTGGTAGCTACTTTATAAGCCTTCACAGCTTACCGTATTCATGCTTCTTGGAAATCCCAAGTAAAGAACTATTTGATCCAAATGAACAAATTTTAAATGAAAGGCGCAAATGGAGTTCAGCCAATAAGATAAGTTTGAGCACAAGATGTAGATCTGATTACGTACTCATGTCTCAACACCATAACCTAATCCTGAAATAAGACTTTCTCAGACTAGTAGATAATGATAATTTGCCACGTACATAAGAATAAATATAAACATGATGTCAGAAGCAGTTAATGATCGGTATATCCAGAAACATTAAATGCATGCCAACGACAAAGATGCTAAACTACACTAATAAACATATCAACACAGTGATATTTTGAATTATAATCAGATTTCATTAAAAGTACACCTTAATCCTTTCTGGCATGCAACAATAAGGTCTGTGTCTTTTGGAAACTTTTCCTCAACCTGCGACAAGAATTGGCTGGCAGAGAAGGTAACTCATAAGTATAAAAATCATTTTTTAGCATAAATGAATACACAGGAGGACAATTTCCATTATATAGAGCATACTTGTTGAAAGATAATGTAGGCACCCCACTCCACCAACCTCCTACAGAGCGCAAGCCATGTAAAGTGATAGTTTTAATAAGGAAAGCCGGAAACGAACGAGGTCTCATAAATTGCAAGCCCAAAGAGCAAAAAATTGTTTTAAGCTCAGAGTTAAAGACTGCCATGTCAAGTCAACTAGCCATGAGGGATTGCTTCATTAGTAGATCCATTCAATGGTGACAGAAGAGGAAGGATGATTTGTATTTTCTTCCTATGATTCTTTATTTTCATCTTATGAGAGCAATAATATTAATCAAAATACCCACACAAACAAGATAAAAAATCTTGGAATACCCATCATAAAGCTTGTGATTTTTCTGGAAATGTTTCCAGCTTCAAATCTATCATCCACTTCAAAAACTGGAATCCAAGTTGAGCCTTTAACCCATGCCTGAAAAAAAAAAGCTATTAATTAATTGGAAAATAAAATCACAGGACCCGTGGATGACCAGAATATAACAAAACCAAGCAGCCTAGTATATACATCAACTCTCCAATATAATACTTTCAAATGAAATTAAAGATATCATCCTTTATACTGCATTATTCCAGAATAAGAATTTCAAGATATTAAAAGATATTGCAGGTCCATGATAAGATTAAATTATTTAAGTCTGCAGATGTTCTCTAAGCATAATAAATGAAATGCGAAATATGTTGATTGAAGCTATAAATGTTCTTGAAGCATCATAAATGAAATGTCAAGTATGTTAATTTAGACTTAGGAACTAAAGACTTCAGGAAGTAAAGAAGTTGTAAAAGTAGCTTAGTCAGAGTCCATATACAGGTAGATAATTCACCTTCTTGCGCTCAGTCAAGGGGCGAACGTCAAGTAGAGTTTTGTTAGACAGTTGAATTGCGTAACCTGCTTCCCTGGGCAAAAGAACTTTGACTTTCCCTTCCCTGATCTACAAATATAAAAACAGTGACGTTCACCAACTGACAATTGTGTTCTATGCAACAATCCCAATTTTCAATTGTCATACTCCAGAAATTGCCCGCGTAAACAAACTAAACTTGGTTTTGGTTAGAAAGAAAGAATAATGGCAGTTTCATTTTGTCATCAAACGGAAAATTTGATACCAATATTCGAACTTGTCCTCAGTATTGTCAATGATGACACTGGAGAAGCAAGAACTGGAGGAAACACCAAAATCCAAAATGTTTAAAGGATTAACACGAGTACCATCGCATCCCATCTCTTCTTTGCAGCAGACATATCTCTTATTTGCTTCAAATCATAGTCTTCGTCAACAGCTTGCATTTTCACAACATTCCCACGCTAGTAAAACAGAAAACCAGAAAAGTAGGACGATGACAAACGATGGTCCTGTAGGAAAAACACGAAAAGAATATGCAAAAGATAGGAACCCAGAAATGGAAGCTCACAGAAAAGTGAAATTGACCTACAGAACGGTTAGTTCGAGAACCGGAACTCGAACGCGGTGGCAGAGGTAGTGGCATAGAAGGGTTTAAGAAATGGCTTCTGCGTAACAACATTGCCTTCCTTTGTCGTTCAAAGTTAGAATGTGTAGGGGTGAACACGTTGAGGGAGGAAAGTCTCAGAGACTCCATTTTAGAACTTCAGTAGCTCTTCCAGAGAGTGAAGAGTCGAAGACACGGGACGGAGGTGTAGCTGAAGTCAGAACTCGCTTTATCTGCTTGTTTCTCGTGCTGATTCTTGTGGGGTTTTGCGTAATCCAAAAAAACGATCCAAAGTTTTCGGCAAGACGTCGTTTTGAGGCACCAATTATGTAACCAAAACTAACCTGACCCGTTGTGCTCCTTATATATACAGAGGAATAACGTATTTTTATTGCGATTTATTGCACAGACACAATAGTTATTTTATTTTACGGAATATCAGTTTATTTATTTAAAAGTATTTGATAAAATTAACTGATGATTATTATAAATTTTTTACTAATATCAACGATTTAAAATGATTAAATAATTAAATATCTTTCAATTTGTTAAAAAATAGTTGGTTAGTCATTTATCAAACAAGTTCAATGTGTACATAAAAAATAGTAATTGTCCTTATATTAATATACTATTTTAGTTTTATATATGGCATTTTATAAAATAACATATGTAATATCACGTATTTAAAATAACCTTATTTTGAAGTCTATAATTAAAATTTAGAGGGATGAATGTTATAAATTCAAAATTATAGAGAATTATCCATATTTTTTAAAAGTTAAAAATATATTAATTATACACTAAACTTCAATAGATCTAATAAATTTAATCTCAAAATAAAAGAAAACGTATATATCATAATTAAGGAAAAACAAAAAGCACTCGTCCTCGGTTATTCTGTCACAGCTCACATCCATACAACTTCACGTTATTCAATTTGTATCCTCTGGCATATCTTACTTTAGAGCATTGCAATTTAACTTATATACGTCCAATTCAAATCGCTTTTAATTCATGTATTCAAGTGAATACAAATGGTTCTTCATCTATATTCTGTTTGTTTTTTAGACTAGTGTATTATTTTTAATAAAAAAATGTTAGATATATGGTGTATATATCTACTTAAGTTTTTTTGGCATAATTTTATAAATTGAACTTATCAGATATTTTTATTAATTAGAAAATCATAGCTAATTAATAATCCTTGTTTAACTTGAATTCAAAAGTTATATAGATAATCTTCTAATTGTGAAAGAATCTCATCTTGGATTAAAGTCTATCTTATGAGGGTGTGTGGTGCATCGCGTGGGTGTAAAGCTTGGAGGTGGAGTTGGAAGTTGTGTGTGACCATGCGTTAATTGAATTTGGTGAACAACTAAAGATGTGTAGGTGACGTTTTTGTTGTTGGAATAGATTAACATGATGATTTTATGTCGTTGAAAAATCCATCTTTCTGCTACATTTTTATTTAGCTTTTGGAGTTGCTTACGGCTGGGTAGTTCTAGTGCATTATGTGTGTGTTTTATGGCCAAGAGATCCACGACTTTTCATTGATTTTATAGACGTTCATCTTTGTGGAATGGCTCTTGGGTGGACTGTTTTGTATGTTGCGTGCAATTACTGCTGTGGATTGTGTTTCATGTGTGCAGCTATGACTTGGTTCAGATTTATACTTGAATTAGCCCATTGTTGTTGCGACAACTTCCAGATTTATTTCATTGGAGCTGAACCTTTCAAGAAGTTGTCCTTCTCTTTGATCTTAAGTGTATTATTGTTATGTTCTTAGTTGATTGATCACTTGAGATGTTAATTTAATTGTCTTCTATTAAAAGTTGTTTAGAAAAATCCTCTGTTGAGGTTAACACGAGTCGATCATATTATTGGTGTGAAAATCTTTCACGGGCGGTGAGTTGAGAGATAGTTATAAAGATTGAGTGGCATTAGCTCAGTGAGGCCTTATGTAATTTATTGCACTTTTGTGAAAATTGATTAAGTTGAATGAGGGTCCCTCAGAAGTAGATAAGGTGTGCCAAACTACGTTAACAAATCTCGGTATTGTTTAATTTGACACTTTTAATTTTTCTGTTATTTGTGTTTGCCAGAAACAGATCAAAAAGTTTGCAAAATAACTACTTATACGATTTTTCAATTGGTATCAGAGAGGGTCACCAAATCAGAACTTGGTAGCAAGTAGGTGTAGATCCGAGTTTCACGAACATGGCTACAAGAGAGGGTGCATCGATCACCAGACCACTAATATTGGATGACTTTAACCATCCTGCATGGAAATCACGGAGGAGAGTCTTCATCCAAGCTCAAGGTATAAAAGCTTGGCATTTGGTAGTACATGGGTAGACGCATCTGATGATTACTAATGATAAAGGAGAGGTAGTTCGAAAAGATTCATCTGAATGGACAAGAGCCGAAGAAGAAAGTGCACTTGGAAACTCACAAGCAATGCATGCAATTTTTAGTGTTGTTGATGAAGGACGTGTCTCAATGATATCAGCCTGTGAATCGGCTAAAGAAGCGTGGGATGCTTTGCAGACTATTTATAAAGGGTCAAAATCTGTGATAACGTCAAAACTACAGATGTTATCTGTGAGGTTTGAAGAATTGAAGATATATGAAAATGAGACTATTGGGGACTTTCATGAAAGATTGCATGATGTAGTGAATCAGGCACATCAATTGGAAAGAAATATTCCAATCTGAAACTAGTCAAGAAGACGTTGAAATCACTACCTCTGAGATTTATTCCAAAAATTGCAACAATCGAAGAGGCCCACGACCTTAATGATCTGTCATTGGAGAAGGTAATTAGAATTCTTATAAATTTCGAAATGAATATTTAAAGGGTAAGCAAGAAAGAAGCAAAGGATTGACATTATAGGTTGAAATTGGAAAATGTGTGAACGACGTGGAAGATGAATCTGATGAAAATGAGGATTTGGTGCTACTCACACGAAATTTTGGTAAATGGATGAAAAGAATGAAAAGGGACAGACTCGAGTTTAGACAACATGGTAGGAGTTCACCAAACAACAACTTCAAACAATAAGCTGAAACGTAAAAGGGTGAAAGGAAGGTGAAGAGAATCGAATGTCATGAGTGTTAAGGCTTCGGACACGTTCAAACCGAATGTGATGATACTTTAAAGAAGAGAAAAGGAAAATCCTTTACGAGTACTTGGAGTAAGAATAAATCTGAAAGTGAATATGGTAGTGAAGAAGAAATCACTAATGGTGCTACGTTAGTTGCTTTATACAACAAAAGTCTAGTTACTTGCTTAACAGTAACTGAGAAGGAAGTAACTGAAGACGAAAAAGGGAAAAATCGAAAATTTCAAGAAAAACGTAGACAACTCAGCTCAAGGCCTAATATTAGATTATAAAAGTGATGAAAGTGGCCTAGATGATAAAAAGGATAATATTTACGAGGCTTACAAAGCTATGTATGAAAAATAGTTGAAAACGTATAGAAAGAATAAAAGGTTGAAGGAAGAGAATCTCTCCATAAAGAATACTAACCAAGAGTTAGAGAAGAAATTGATGTTAGCATTAGATAAGCTTGGTGAAGCTAAAGTGAGATTTACTAAAGTACTGAAAAGAGATTGAGAATGTTGAATGGAGGCACAGAATAGTTAATGAAAATCGTTAAGGTTAAAGAAGATCTTCAAGGCATTGGCTATAAGGGTGAGTGCTTTAAGGTGAATAAGGAGAAAAATGATATGTCCAGATCTATCCGAGAAGAAGAAACATCGAGAAAGAATCAAAGATTCATACCCACATATCTTTTTTGTGGAGTTATCGAGCATATAAGGCCAAGATGTTACCAGTTACTGCAGATGTTGTTTCAAAAAAGCCAAAGCTGAAGAATTCTACGTCCCTTACAAAAATCTCAACATCAGCCCTCAGTACCGAAATCTACTTAAGTTAAAAAGAGTCAATTGCAAGCTCTCGTGATTTTTAAATCGACGAAGGCAACTTTACAAAATGGTTGGTATTTTGATTGTGGATGTTCACGTCACATGACAGGGGAAAAGAATTACTTAATTGATTATCAGAGTTGTATGGATGGTTATATGACCTTTGGAGATGGAAAGAAGGTTTTGATGATTGGTAGAGGAACATTATGCGTGGATGCATCGCCTCCCCTCAAGAATGTACTCCATGTCGATGGACTAAAAGCCAATTTGGTGAGTATAAGCTAACTTGGTGATGATGGTTTGTTAGTTAAATTTACAAATGATGAATACAAGGTGTTAACTGAACAAGGAGAATGTCTTGTGAGCGACACGCGATCAACTAATAATTGTTACATGTTA
Organism: Erythroxylum pedicellare; assembly: GCA_027563575.1. NCBI lineage: Eukaryota > Viridiplantae > Streptophyta > Magnoliopsida > Malpighiales > Erythroxylaceae > Erythroxylum > Erythroxylum pedicellare. Next base: position 27,602,613 of record JAOQMP010000007.1, read on the forward strand.
TAGGTCATGACCACCTGTAAATCAACCACACGCGACAATAACATTGATATATGGAATCAAAAGCTTGGACACGTAAACTTTGATCTAATTAGCAAGTTGACGAAATTGGAAGCTGTGAAGGGTCTACCCATAATGAACAAAGAAGGGAAATTAATTTGTAGTGTGTGCCAAATGTGTAAATAGATAAGAGTGTCACACAAAAAGGTTAGACACGTTACCTAATCACACATACTTGAATTAATTCACATGGATTTGGTTGGTCAAACACAACATGATAGCATTGGTGGAATAAGATATTTTTAACTTGTGATGATGATTATTCAAGATATACTTGGGTATCGTTTTTGAAAGAAAAATCATATGTTTGCAAGGCTTTTAGAAGCCTATGTGTACAGGTCATAAATTTGAAAAATATAGTTGTATTGAGAATTCGATCGGATATAGAAGGGAATTTGAGAATACAAGCTTTAATGACTTTTATGATGAGTTTGACATCATATAAGAGTTTTTAGCACCTAAAACTCCACAAAAAATGGAGTTGCCAAAAGGAAAAATAGAACTGTTCAAGAAATGGCCAGATCTATGTTGAATGGAGGAAAATTGTCTATGTGATTTGGGGTGAAGCAGTTAATACAGCATGCTACATACGTAATAGAGTATATCTTCGAAGCATCTTGAATGAGAAATCATATAAACTCTAGAAGGGAAAGAAACCAGATGTGAGTTACTTTCATATTTTTGGTAGTAAGTGCTATATTTTTAGAGATCGGGAACAACTTGAAAATTTTGAGAGCAAAAGTGATGAAGTAATCTTCATTGGTTATTCAACTCACAGTAAAGTTTATCGAGTGAATAATCAAAGAACTAAGAAAGTACTAGAGTCTATAAATGTTGTAATAGATGATGTACCTCTGTTGAATGATCAAGTGGCAGAAGAAAATCTACATAACTAACCCTCCGAACCAACTCAAACAAGCAACGAGACAAGATTGACAAAATTACCCAGATTTGCAGTTAGTTGCTGCTGAGGAAGTAACCGAACCAATTGAAGAACTGTCGGTTACATCAGATGATGAATCAACCAAAACACTTGATGCGGAAATTCTTCCTTTAAATGTTCAAAACTCGAGAGAAGTTGGTTTGAATTGGGATTCTCCCTCTCGAATCAGAAGAGATCATCTAGTAGATAACGTCATTGGAGATGTTAATGAAAGAAGAAAACAAGGGGAAAAAAAAGGGTTGTTTATTGAGAACTTGCAGGATACTTGTGCTATATGATGAGTTCTGGGCAGCAACTATGTGAGATGAATTGATTCAATTTGCATGGACTGAAGTATGGGAATTGGTGCCAAGACCATCAGATGTCAAAATGATTGGAACAAAATGGGTGTTTCAAAATAAAACAGATGAAAAGGGCAATGTAACTAGAAATAAAACAAGGTTAGTAGCTCGGGGATATTCATAGATTGAAGGAATAGACTTTGACGAAACCTTTGCACCAGTGACACGACTTGAGTCTATCATATTACTATTGGGTATCGTATGTATAAAAGGCTTCAAGCTCCATCAGATAGATGCGAAGAGTGCGTTTCCGAATGGGTTTATACAAGAAAAGGTATATGTTGAGCAACCAAAAGGATTTATTGATTCAACCTATGCAAATCACATTTTTATACTGAAGAAAGCTTTGTAGGTCTCAAACAAGCACTAAGCGTTTGGTATGAAAAGCTTACACAATATCTCATCAAACAAGCATATAAACGAGGTAGTATTGACAAAACTCTATTTATTAAAATGTTTAAATCTGATTTGGTGATTCCTCAGATCTATGTTGATGACATTGTGTTTGGCTCTACACATCTGAAGAAGGTAAATGAATTTGTTGAATTAATGACATCCGATATTGAAATGAGTATGGTAGGTGAGCTGAATTTCTTTTTTGGTTTGCAAATTAAATAAGTGAAGGATGGAATTTTTATATCGCAAACTAAATATGCCAAGAGTTTGATAAAGAAATTCAGTATTGGGAATGCTAGACATGTTAGAAAACCTATGAGTGTCTCAATGAAGCTAAACAAAGATGAGAATGGTAAAAGCATTGATGTTAGTCTATATCAGAGCATGATCGGAAGTTTATTATATTTGACTGTAAGTAGGCCAAATATCTATTACAGTGTTGACATATGTGCTCACTATCAAGCCAACTTGAAAGAAACACATCTGACAGTTGTAAAGAGGATTATCAAATATGTAAGTGGAACATCTGACTTTGGAATATGGTATACATCTGACTCTACATCTTATCTAGCTAGATATAGTGATGCAGATTGAGCTAAAACTTAGATGACTGGAAAAGCACTTCAAGAGGATGCTTCTTTTTAGGTAACAATCTGATCTCGTGGCACAACAAGAAGCATAACTCAATTTCACTATCGATTGCAGAGGTTGAATATATCACTGCAGGTAGTTGTTGTTCACAACTTCTTTGGATGAAGTATATTTAGAAGATTACGGGATTGATCAAAATATGTTGATAATTATGTGCGATAATAAGAGTGTCATAGACATCTCGAAGAATCCGGTTCAACACTCTAGGACAAAACATATTGATTTGAGGTATCACTTTATTTGAGAGCTTGTGGATAACAAAATAGTTATCTTGTCACATGTATCTATAGAAAAGCAGTTGGTGGACATCTTTACGAAACCTCTTGATGTAGTCAAGTTTGAACTTCTTCGAGAGGGCTTAGGACTTTGTGCCCTATATGTCTAATGTATTCTTTAAAAAAAATCATCTTATTTTTGTTGTCACCACAACATTTATGACTATGTCTTCTTTCCTTCCTTTGATATTCAAGCACTTGGTTTGGGAAACTTAAAAGGCTCATTGACAGCTATTCGTCATCATCTTGTGACTTTGTGTTAACCGAAGATTCTTAACCTCTTCAGCAATGTGGGCTTTGTATTTCTTATGGGCATCTTTTTGTGGGTATATTTTTATCCCTTTTATCGGTGTCACTTATCTTATTTGGTTTGGGTTTTTGCCTTTTGAGTTTATAATGGGTAAGAACAAAGAGAAGTCACCTTCGGTTGTGGTGGAGAAGCCACTTGTGGTGCCCATTCGACGTTAATGTTGTCTCTTGCTGAATCTAAAGTCAGGAACGAAATTGATAGGGGCTGGATCATCCTCGAGCAACCCTATTGACATTCTCGACACCATTTCAAATTGGGAGAGATTACTAGATTCAGTTGATGATGCTATTCGGGTATTATTTTGAATGTTGAAGAAACCTCTTACGATTCTGATGTGTCCCTAATGCAAAAGTACCACCAATTGCTTCTCCTTCAATTCCTTCCACTGCTCGTAGGAAAAGGACAAAAAAGATGGCTTGAAAAATGGTCCACCCACCTCGATGCACTTCTTCTGACTGTATAGCAATGGGAAATGCTTTGTCCTTCATATTTTACACTTATAGCTTCAACGATATCGGGTTTGTTCTTGATCACCCTATTAACTTGGATGAATTTCGTGATTATAATATAGATACTTTTTTATCGGAAAGGAACTTACTACAAGTTGCATTGCTACTACAACATTATGATTCAGATTTGGTAAAAGAATTTTGTTGCAATTTGACTGGTGACATTTAGATTGATACCACATTCAATTATAAATTAGTGTATGTGTGGGGGGTTCAGATGATTAGCTTTGATGCTGATAGACTGAATATGTTTATGAGGCTTGACAATCTGCTCGGGGATAGAATTTATGATATTGAGTGGGTTGTTCCGAATGATGTGATAGCCACTGTGTTAACTGAAGGCAAGTTAAATCGGATGCCCAAAAAAGAAGTTAAGAGCTACCAGAAAGTTGAAGAACCCACTGCTTAAAGATGAATGTCAAGCTTAATCAACACCCCACAAAATCAATGCAAAGTCGTAGATCTCTTAGCCTTTATTATTATTATTATTGTTGTTGTTGTTATTGTTATTGTTATTATTATTTTTGATATTCTTAATAATAATAATAATAAATAAATATTATTATAAATTTTCTACTTATTATTATTAATTTTATCAATTACTTTTATTCTTATTTTTATTATTAAAATAAGAAGTGGAAGAAGGATAAAGTTGTCTTAGATAATAATAGTAATTCTTAGAATAGATAAAGATAAGTAGAGATTGGTATTAGCTATTCCTCAAAGTTACAGAATACATATTCTTGATGATTAGTTATTCTGTGTTTGTTTCTAACTA
>JAOQMP010000007.1:27620737-27634875 GCA_027563575.1 Erythroxylum pedicellare
GATGTGGGAGTTGAGGCAGTACAAAATCGCTCATGTACATCATATCCACAGAGTTGTCTGCATTGTTGCCTTGTCTAGGGCGTTTTTTATTTTCCTTAATATCCATGACCGTAACTTCTTTCTTATTCTGCTCAAGGATATTAATCAGGCTTTTTCCAGTTGAACTACCGCTGTGTGCATGGTAATTATGGCCCAATTGAAAGCCATGATCTGCATTGGATTTGAGCGTTAACTTCTTAGGAAAGAAAGAGAAATTATAGCCTATCTTGCGAGGATTTTTAGCTACAGATTGTGGAGATTTCAACTCCATATTTTGTGCAGCAAAATCAGCTCCGAGATCATTTCCCGGATCGCGTTTCCATTTCACCTTTCTTCTAGCATTCTGGGCCCACAACTCCACCTGAATTTCCTCCGGCCATTCACGGCAGATCTCCCCCTCCAGCTTTTCTAGTAACTAGAGACAATTGGTTTCACTATGTCCTATTATATCACAGAGGTAGCAGATGAGAGGTAGTCGCTTATAGCTGAACGTTATCACTATATGTTCAGCTCCCTGTTTGCGTATACTCTTCTTTCGCATAAGGGATTCTTCCACATTGATACGAATCCGAACATGCATATAGTTATTCCATGAGCTCCATCTATGGGTAGAGTCGTATTCAAGGTAGGTACCCATCAAGTTTCCAATATTTCTTGCCAGCGTCTTCGAAGCAAAACCCAGTGGTAGGCTATGGAACTGTACCCAAATATCAGTATGAGTGAAATCTATATCCGCTGGGTTCTCCCCTTCCTTCCATTGGTGTACTAGCCGAATACATTTTGTTGAACAATCACAGCCCTCTAGCTAATATCTTCTTTAGATCGATATGGTGATAAAATTGGATGATGTATAGATTATTGTCTTCCATTGGTTTGATGTACGCTCCCCTCATTAGACGTTAGAGACTCAACAACGTCCGTTCCAGAGCCTCTGCATTGATCGCTCTTTCTCCAACCAATTTGCCCAACAAACACAGATCATAATTGATCTCATCATTTTGGATATCTTTCGCGGGAATCACAAACTTAACATCTTCCTTCTCTCGGATAGAGAGATTATGAAAATCCTGATCCATGCTACAAAACAACAATGACAGAAAAGATCAGAGAATTGTTCTCATGTAAACTTACCATGCACAAACTCAACAGACCAAAACTTGCACAAACTCGGTAGATAGAAAGCTTCGAAGGTAGCAGCTGACATGTCTAAAGTCCCTCACATGTTATTAATTAAAATGAAAAGCATAAGTGAATTACAATGGAAGTAATTGGAAATTTATTTTTAACTCGTGATTCTAACTCAGCAAATGAATCACATGTAGTAGGGCTAACCCCACCATATTTTTTAAAATTAAAAATTAAAAATATAAAATAATGTTTTTTTAATTGGATCTGGATCATCGTTTTGCTTATAATAATTGAGTCTTAAACCCGCCTAAGCCTGAACCTAACCCATAAGTTAGCCTATTAAAAACACTTTAATCTAGATCGGTGAGTTGGACATTGTCATCCCTAATCATATTTACATTGTGCGAAATAACTAAAGCTCTATGTCTAGGAATTCGGGAATATTGTTCTTGAAAGGCCTTGACTTATAGTTATAATAGGAGACGACCATTTTCTATGAATTAAGTAATATTTGTTCAAAATGTGATGAGCAAGAATAAATATATACTAATCTTAACTATTATAGTAAACCAAAATATCATAGGTATTCAATATTTTATTTTATTTGATAAACCATGGACATGTAGTTGATAAGTCGAGAATAATAGATATATATAACAATAAACATGGTGTGGGAAGATATTAATTCTCTTTTATGTTCTTTGTTAATCCTTTGAGTTAAATGCAAAAATACGTCTGTATAAAGTAATTTGTAGAACAAATAATTTGAAAGGAATATAAGGACTTTTTTTATTTATATTTTTGGTTTTTTTTTTCAAACTTAGTCTAATGTCTTAGATTAAGCCAATTCATCATGAATCCTACTTAAACCCCTCAGAACAAAATTAGGAATATAAGGTAAACACAAAACTATATACTTAGCTATAACTAAAATAAAAAGATAAAAGAATATCATCATATCATATTTTGTCAATAATGAGATGGGTTGATATTGAGAAAGTCAGTCATAAACTAAAAATATTTCCCATTAATTAGGATTTAAACTTTGATGATATGTTTGTCTATATAAAACTTTTATATACATCAACAATTTCCCTAAATGCATACTAATTATGTTTAATAAGAAAAGTTGTAAAAGTACATTGAAAGAAAAACAACTAACAAATAACAAAATCCAATACAAAAAGCATCTAATATGCTTCAGTAATTGACTTCACAATGACAACATTATAATGGTAGCTATGAGATGAATAAACTTAATTTCCAAGCATTATTCATGTGAAGTGATTCATCAATTTTTAACACAGATCATCGATTTGATCTCAAATGGTTTGAGTTTAACATTTAGGGATTTAGGGTTCATATGATAAATGTGTGTGCTTTTGATTTGTCTTTATTAATGGCTAACAACATAAGACCTGAAGATATGAGGGTGTTTGGTTACAGGAATAACAACAAAGAATAAAGTAAAACACAGAGTAGAGGAGCATAAGTGATGCATGTGATAGGCACATGAAGCTTACTTTTGAGTTGAAATTTTTCTTTGACAGTGAAGGCATGAAAGGTGCAACTGCTACGTATAGTCTATAAAAATTAGATGTTAGCATTAGTCTAAAACACACAACATTCTCATTGTAACCCAAATAATATGAGAAGTTTACGAAAAGAAATTAGCAGTTAGAGAGTTGCTAGAGTACTTACTTAGGAGTACTAGTGAGTTCATACGGAACTCTTGCAAGTGTTGAAAAACACTCCGTCTCTTGTAACTTTTTCTTTTTGTTGAAACTAGTAAAACCACCTACGTGAGATCCTTGGATGTAGATAGCAATTAATCTATCTAACTAAGTAAAATTGTTATGTGCTCCTTACTTTTTTGAAAACATCATAATCTTGCAAAAGCTAACTCATCTTTCATCAATCTCTTGGGAAAGAAGATAACATAAATAGAAGGCAAATCTCAATAGAAGTGGTATCAGAGCCAATCGTTAGTATTCTGGGTAACTCTCTGGTTATTCAAGCAATTAAGGTTTATCAAGAAAGTGTAAGAACAATTATACAAGTAAGCCTAAACCTTTGTGTCCTATTTCTAATCTACTCTTACAATCAAGAAGTCAGTAAGAATCTTTTTCTTGTCATCTTTTAACTATGTAACAAAATGGTGGGAAAAGAAATGGATATTTTTACTGCTAAGATTTTACAATTTGGAAAGTTCAAATGCAAGCTTTACTTGAATCCTATGACTGCTATGGTGCAATTGAAGAACAGTATGATGTAGGAACATATCCTGTTAAGAAACTCAAGATACAAAGGCTTGCACATTGCAAGTTAATGCTTCATTTATCACACTGCAAAGAAACTATGGATGAAACTTGATGAATTGTATACTAAAAGGTGTCTGCCTAACAAGATGACACTTTTACATAATCTTGCCAATTATAAAATGAAAACTACTGTAACCCTTGATGACAATCTAGATTATTTCTTTAAATTGGCGCAAGACTTAGAAGCTATAGGTGAAAACTTATCTGAAGAACACCAAGCTGTGGTTAATGTAAAGGCCTTACCATCAGATTTCAATGCCTTCAAGAAAGTGATTAAGCATGCTAGTAGAGAATCGCTCACTGTTAAAAGGGTGTTAGATTCACTAATGGAGGAAATTGTGGACAAGAATCTATTTAAGAAGGAACCAAAAGTCATGCTTATCAATAATAAACAAGACAAGAAGCCTTAGAAAAAGAACAACAAAAAAGGAAATTGGTAAAAAGGGAATGGCAAGGATAAGCAGATTAAAGAAAGTGAAGAAATGAAGAAAGAGGATAAAGGCAAGAAATGCTACTACTGTGATAAGGAGGGGCATTTTGTTAGAGACTGCAGGAAGAAAAAAAGGGATAAGGCTGCACAAGGTGGAGATGTTAGGAATAAGGGGAAACTTGAAGAATCTAGTGGTGATGAATTGCTAGCTATTACTGAAGAGAGTGAAGATCTCAGTAGAGAATGGTTCTTTGACTCTGGGTGTACTATGCCTGTCACTCCTCACAGAGACTGGTTTATCACCTTTGAACCAGTTACTGTCAAAGTAAAGATGACAGATTCTGGATGGCAAAAGGTTGAAGGTATTTGGAATGTTTCCATCAATATGTTTGATGGGAAGAGAAGAACCTTAATCAATGTCAGATTTGTGCCAAGAGTGAGGAGAAATCTCATATTTGAAAGTATGTTTGATAAACAAGGCTTTTAGATGAGATCAAAGGATGGACTTAGAGAAATTCTAAAGGATGGAAGAGTAATCATAAGGGGAGTTGAAAGAGGAAGGCTCTACTATATGATAGGCACTATTGAAGTGAATCTAACTATTGGAAATGGAGAACTAGATTCAACTAAGCTATGTCACTCTAAATTAGGACGTGTAAGGAATAAGAGATTAATGCTCCTTCCTAAACAAAGGTTGATTCACAAAAAAGACATAAGGAAGATAGAATTCTGTGAATCTTGTATGCTAGGAAAGCATCACAGAACCAATTTTCAGAAAGGAGCTAAGAGAGTTAAAAAGATCATAGAGTATGCCTACTGTGATCTTTGGGGGCTAGCACAAGTTCCCACTACAGGAGGAAATAAATACTTTATATCTATAATAGACGACAAGTCTAGGAAATGCTGGGTCTATCTTGTAAAAAGGAAAGATGAAGCACTGGAAATACTCATTAAGTGGCATACACTTATGGACAATTAGACAGGCAAGAAGCTAAAATGTATAAGGACTACAAATGGCCTTGAATATTATAATAAAGAATTCGAAGATTACTACAACAAGAAAGGTATGCAGAGGCATAAGTCTGCTAGAGCAACACCTAAGCAGAATGGTGTAGTTGAGAGGATCAACAGGACACTCCTAGAAAAGACAAGCTGCATGCTGATATCTTTAGGGTGCTCACAATCACTATGGGGTAAAGCTATCAAGACTGCTACCTACCTAGTAAACATATTGCTTACATCAACCAATGATTACAAAACACCTCAGGACATCTGGAATGGGAAGAAACCTAGCTTGGCTCACTTAAGAACCTTTGGCTATACTGCCTATGCACACTAAAAGGAAGGGAAATTGGAACCTAAAGTAGCTAAAGGAGTGTTCTTAGGCTATCTAGAAGGAGTTAAAAACTGCAATATCAAACTGGTTCAACAGGGAGGTTTTAAAACTATTATTATTAGAGTTGTAATATTTAATGAGCACAAATTTCCTTTTTTGTGCAGGAATGTTGCATACACTAACCTACAAAAGGAAATTCAAGAGCAACTAGGATCATCAAGCTCTTCGGTTCCTTTTTATGTGCCACCAACAACTGAACAGAAAAAGATGGCGTACAATATCATGATGAGGAGCCTGCACAAGGCTTTAATGACCATGAACAAGAAACTGTGGAAATAGAAGGTGAAAGTGAGGAGGGAACTTTACAGCCAACTGACACTAATGATTCTCTACTTTATTATCAGCTCACCAGAGATAGACAATAAAGACAAAGGATACCTAACAGGAGGTATTATCATTCTAACTTCGTGGAATATGCTTGTCTTGTTGTAGAGTCTATTAATTGCAGGGCACCAGAAACCTATAAAGAAGCTGTGAGTAGAAAGAATGTTGAACAGTGGAAATTGGCTAGTAAGAATGAATATTCTTATTTAATGAAGAATATGACTTGGGTGTTAGTGCCTAAGCCACCTAAAGCAAAGCTGATTGAAAATAGATGGTTGTTTAAACTTAAAAAGGGATTCACAAAGGCAGAACCCAAGATTTACAAGGCTAGGCTTGTAGCTAAGGGATATAGACAGAAGGAGGGGGTTGACTATAGGGAGATCTTCTCACCTATTATAAAGTTCAAGACTATAAGACTCATTCTTGTGCTAGAAACTATCTATGACTGGGAAATCTATCAAATGGATGTTAAAACAGCCATCCTATATGGAAAGCTTGAGGAAACTATCTACATAAAGCAACTAGTCGGCTTTGTAGATAAAGATAAGCTTGACCATGTTTGCTTGCTTCAAAAATCCCTATATGGTTGAAACAAACACCTAGGAAATGGAACAAGAAGTTTCATAAGGTAGCAACTGCTATGAAATTCACTAGAAGTGCCTATGATTACTGCCTTTATTATAAAGACGTAGGAGAGATAGAAGTTGTCTATATGCTAGTCTATGTAGATGATTTAGTCATCACTATAAAGGACCTAAGCAGAATTATAAAAGTGAAGAATGCTTTATATAAGCACTTTGAGATGAAGGATATGAGAGAATGATGGGCCAAGGCCAGCAATTCGTTATGCTTATCAAAAGAGAAAGGATAGGGGTTTCCTGAGAGCTGGATCTATTATAGGAGCCTAGAAGGAATCTATTACTAGAAGAATAAAGGCAGCATATGTGATGATTGCATTGTTGATTTACGTAGGGGAATGTCTGCTGGTTTATTACATGTGATAGGCCAACGTGGAAAGTTTGTTACAAAATTTGTTTCTTGTTTGTTAACAAACAGTAGTATAAAAATGAGAGGGGTGGTGAGACAAATTTAGAAAGAAAAATGATATGTTATTGATGACTGAGAGTAAGGTAAGCTCTTGAAAACCTACTGGTGTCATTTACATTTCAATACAAAAAGCTCTTTCCTCATTGCTATTCGTTTCTGCATTTCCAAATTGCTTTGATTCTATCAATTTTGGTATCAGAGCAAACAATTCCCCTGTGTGTAATTCCCACGTTAATCATGGATTCAGTGTATCTAAAAACCTGAATGGAAACCCGCGTCGAACAACTTGAAGATGATGTTAAAGGAATTAATGCCAACCTGACCCTCTTGATCACCCAACTATGGGAAACACAAACCAATATCTAACTGATACTACAAAACCAAACCAATAAGAACAGTCCCTCCATCCACTTGGGAGAATACAACCCTTCCAAAACACTAATTGCAACCTTGGGTGACAAAACCAACACCACCCAAAATGAACACCCCAAACCTAAATTACCTTACACACTACCAGTTACTCAATCTTCGAAAGAAAAGGTTTTGGAAAGGGACAAATACACCAGGAAATTGGAGCTTCCTATTGTTGATGGGGAAGATGCGGATTCTTGGATTTTTCGAGACGAGTATTATTTTGACATTAATCGTCTAGCTGAAGCTAAAACACTGGAGGCTGTTGGCGTGTGTTTTGAAGGGGAGGCTCAGGCTTGGTTGCATTTTGAGAAACATAATAGATCTTTCTCTACTTGGGAAGAGCTTAAGACGCATATATTGCAGCGTTTCGCCAGACTTCAGGATGGCACACTGTTACATCATTTTTTTGCAACTAGAAAGATGGGCACTATGGTAGAGTATCGATCCCAATTTGAATATCTGGTGGCTTTGGTGAGTGCTTTGGAAGAAGAAACTATGGCAGCTATTTTTATGAATGGATTGTAAGAGAAGATTAAGGCTGAGTTGTTGGTTTTGAATCCTTGTTCATTGAAAGATATCATCGATACAGCTAGCCGGATCGAATGGAAGAACCAGATATTGGGGGTAACGGGTGGCCCAAAGAATCAAAGAGAGGTAACACTACTTCAACATAAGCATACTTCAAAACCATTATTTGGACTAAGCCTTATAACCTACTGGCCCAAAAGCCCTTTCCACATGCCAACCTAAAACCAGCTACACCAACCCAATCATAATACAAGACAATAACCATCGATTCTCCAAAATAGCTCTCTCTCACAGCTCCACCAAAATTTTGAAAGTTGACTCTAGGTGTCCTCAAAGAGAAATTGCATTTTGGCCATAGGTGTCCTCAAAGAGAAATTGCATTTTGGCCATAGGTGTCCTCAAAGAGAGTTAAATATCTTGCTAGTGAGTAAAGAAGAAGAGGGGGATGAGATTGTAGAAGAAACAGAAGACTCAGTTGACGAAGTCTTGAAAAATGTGGAGTTGTCTTTTAACTCTATAGTGGGATTATCAGAGCCACATATGTTGAAATTAAAGGGAGTAGTGCATGGAATAGAAGTCGTGGTGCTTATTGACTGTGGAGCAACACATAACTTTATTTCAACTAGGGTAGTAGAGACTTTGCAGATTCCTATTCAGGAGACTTCACCCTATGGGGTAGTGATCAATTCTGGAAAGCAATTGAAGGGGATGGGCATGTGTAAAGGAGTGATACTTAAGCTACAGGAGCTTACCATCATCGAGGATTTTTTTCCATTACCTTTGGGAAGCACGAACGTTATACTGGGATTAAAGTGGTTGGCAACATTAGGAGAGATGCTGAATGATTGGAAAAGGTTGACAATGTCGTTTGAAGTTGGGGGAATGATAGTACAACTTAAGGGGGATCCTAGCTTGACGAAGGCAATGGTTTCTTTGAAGACCATGATGAAGGAATTACAATAGGAAAAATCAGGGGTAATGATTGAATTAATGAGTGTAGGAGTACAAACTCAGGAAATCTAGGGCCAAGAAGAACCATTAGTTTAGCAGCTGTTGAAGGAATATTCTGATGTCTTTGATATACAGAAAGGGTTGCCACCGAAGCGTGGGAATAAGCACACCATTGTGTTGAAGGAGGGCTCCGAGCTGATTAATGTGCTACCATATAGATATCCACATATTCAGAAGGAGGAGATAGAGCGACTAGTAGTTGAAATGCTTAAGGCTGGGTTGATCCTACCTAGTGTTAGTCCTTTTGCAAGTCCGGTGCTACTGGTGCGAAAGAAGGATGGTAGTTGCAGGTTCTGCGTGGACTATCGCGCGCTGAATCATGTCACAATTCCAAATCGTTTTCTAATACCCAACATCGATGAGCTATTGGATGAGCTTCATAGCGTGAGAATTTTCTCCAAACTCGACCTCAAGTTAGGCTACCACCAGATTCGTGTCAAGCCAGAGGATGTGCATAAAACAACCTTCCACACTCACGAAGGGCATTACGAATTCATGGTAATGCCGTTCAGTTTGATAAACGCACCGACTACTTTTCAAGCTCTTATGAATAGTATTTTTTAAATTATGCTGAGGCAATTTGTTTTGGTGTTTTTTAATGACATTCTTATCTACAACTCATCTCGGGAGGACCATGAAAGGCAAGTTCATGAAGTGTTGCAAGTGTTGCGTGAACACAAGTTGTTTGCTAATAGAAGAATTGTTGTTTCTTTCAGTCAAAGATTGAACACCTTGGCCATATTATCTCACAGCATGGAGTTTTAGCGGACCAAAGTAAGGTGAAAGTAATGGATGACTAGCCTATGCCGAAGAGTCCCAAAGAATTGCAAGGGTTTCTGGGGCTAATCGATTATTATAGGAGGTTTATGAGGCATTACAGGAAATTGGCAGCACCTCTCACACAGTTGCTCAAGAAAGATTCTTTTGAATGGAGTGTAGTAGCGACAGATGCTGTGAATGCATTAAAGTAGGCTATAAAGTCAGTATCAATTTTATCCTTGCTAGATTTTTTGGAGGATTTTATGTTGGAGAAAGATGCTTTGGGAATTGGGTTAGGCGTGGTGTTATCCCAGAAAAAGAGGCCATTAGCATTCTTCAGTCACACTCTATAGGGATGAGCCAGATATAAACCCGTGTATGAGTGTGAGTTCATGGCCATCGTTCTAGCAATACAAAAGTGGTGCCATTATTTATTTGAAAGACACTTTATTATGAGAACAAATAAAAAATCCTCGCGATTCTTGTTGAAGCAATGGATAGTGGCAACAGAGTACCAAAGGTGGTTAACCAAAATTATGAGTTTCAATTTTGAGGTTCAGTACCGACCAGGTCCTAAAAATAAAGCAGCAGACTCACTATCACGGATCGCTCATTCTCCAGAGTTATTAGCTATATCGGTTCCCAAAATGTTGGATTTGGAGGTTTTATGGCAAGAGGTGGAGAAGGATTCGAAATTAATGGCCATTAAAAATGATCTTGCATTGAATTCCATATCTCGTTTGGGCTGGTCCTTAATAGGAGATTTTTTGTATTATCACGATAAGCTGGTCATACCTCACCACTCTTCCCTCATCTCCACATTACTGCATGAGTTTCATGGCAGCTCGATTGCAGGACATGGCAGGTTTCTATGGACTTACAAGCATATCTCTAGTGAGTTATATTGGGAGGGCATGCGTAACACTATTAAAAAGTTTGTCGAAGAGTGCTCCGTTTGCCAACATCACAAATATCAAACTCTATCTCCAACTGGACTCTTGCAGCCATTGCCCATTCCGCAAGCTATATGGGAAAACATCAGTATGGATTTCATCGACGGACTTCCGAAGTCTCTTGGTTTTGATTCCATTATGGTGGTTGTGGACTGTTTTAGTAAGTATGCTCATTTTATACTTCTTAAACATCCATATAAAGCAAAGCTGGTGGCGAATGAGTTTGTTAGACATGTGGTTAAGCTCCATGGATTTTCGAGGAGTATTACCTCGGACCAAGACAGGATATTTTTGAGTCATTTCTAGACTGAGTTGTTCCAACTTCAGCACACTTCCCTTAAGCGCAGCATTGCATATCATCCGCAAATAGATGGGAAAAGCGAAGTCGTTAATCGCTGTCTCGAAACGTATCTGCGTTGCTTCGTGAGTCAAAAGCTGCATCAGTGGGCAAAATGGATATCTTGGGCTGAGTACTCTTATAACACGTCCTATCATACTGCTTCTAAGCTTACTCCTTTCAAGATTATTTATGGACGAGACCCTCCTCCCTTGATTCGATATACTTATAATGCTACAGCTAATTCTACTATTGAAGATCAATTGTTGGGCCGTGATTTGATGCTAGCAGAACTGAAAGAGCAATTGGCTCTTGCACAAAATAGAATGAAGCAAGTTACAGACAAGCATCGTCGTGATCTGCATTTTGAGGTGGGCGACCTGGTTTATCTTACACTCCGCCCCTATGGCCAATGTTCCTTAGTAACTCACCCTAATAAAAAGCTGGCACCCTGTTATTTTGGCCCATTTCCTATCCTTCAGCATGTCGATGCTGTGGCATACAAACTTCAACTACCTGAGGATGTTGCTATTCATCCAGTATTCCACATCTCCCAACTAGAAAAGGCCTTGGGGTCTACTGTTCAGGTCCAACCACTTCCTCCCATTTTAAATGCTAATATGGATTGGGTTGTTGAACCAGAGGAAGTTCTGGATATTAGAGGTTCGGGTACTTTTTTAAAGCTGTTGGTTAAGTGGAAAACTCTTCCTCCATTTGAAGCTACTTAGGAACCTTGGCAATTGATCAAAGACATTTTTCCAAACTTCCACCTTGAGGACAAGGTGATTCTTGAAGGGAGGGGTATTAATGGGCTAAGGTCAGCAGTTCGTTATGCTTATCAAAGGAGAAAGGATAGGGGTTTCCTGATAGCCGAATCCATTATAAGAGCCTAGAAGGAATTTACTACTAGAAGAATAAAGGCAGTATGTGTGATGATTGCATTGTTGATTTATGTAGGGGAATGTCTGTTGGTTTATTACGTGTGATAGGCTAACGTGGCAATTTTGTTACAAAAGTTGTTTCTTGTTTGTTAACCAACAGTAGTATAAAAATGAGAGGAGTGGTGAGACAAAGGTAGAAAGAAAAATGATATGTTATTGATAAAGGTAGGCTCTTGAAAACCTACTGGTATCATTTACATTTCAATACAAAAAGCTCTTTCCTCATTGCTATTTGTTTATGCATTTCCAGATTGCTTTGATCCTATCAGAGAATTACATAAGCTCCTAGGAATGTAGATTATCAGAAATAGGAGGGAAGGGAAGCTATGGCTGATTCAGAAGAACTGCATCAAAAGGATTCTTGCTCAGTTTAGCATAGAACAAGCAAAACTGAGCTCTATTCCTATAGTTTCACATCTGCAGATAGCTGCTAGTAGGAGTCCTCAAATTGAGGAAAAAAAGAAAGCTATGATGAAATATCCCTATGATGTTGGAGTTGGTAGCATCACGTATATGATGTTATGTACAAGACCTGACATGGCCTATGTTATCAACATTCTAAGTAAATGCATTGCTAATCCAGGATTTAAGCATTGACAAAGGTTAAAGAGTGCTCTTAGATACCTGACTGGAACTTTAAACTACTGTTTATGTTTTTCTAAAGTTGAATTAGCTGAATACAATAATACATGTTTGCGTGGTTTTGTAGATGTAGATTATACAGAAGACAAAGACACTAGAAAATTAGCAATGATATATTTTTTCATATTAGTAAGCAATTCAATCAGTTGGAAAGTTCAGCAACAGTCAATAGTATCACTATCAATAACAGAGGCAAAATATTATATAATCACAGAAGACGTAAAGAGCTAACATGGTTAATAGGCATCCTAAAGGAAATTCAAGTTAACCTAGCTATATCAATAATTTACACAGATAGTCAAAGTGCACTTTACCTTAATAAGGATCCTATCCTGTACAAGTGATCCAAGCATGTTTACGTAAAGCTTCACTTCGTCAAAGACATAATTACCCAGGGACTCTTCACTTTGGAGAAGATAGCTAGTGACCTAAATCTTTCAGATTTTGCAACGAAGATTGTTACAACAAGGAAGTTCACTTTCTGTAGAGATTTAACAAATCAGTGAAGCGCTTTGAAGACAACAATCATTGAAGAACCTATTTTTCAATCTCGTGTATAATGTGTCTACTAGGGTTTGCTCTCTTAAATCTCTTACAAATCAAAGATCGACTTTAAAAATCAATGGAGAAGGAGGGAATAAATGTGAAGTGATTCACATTTCTCCATCAATTTTAACACAGATCATTGATTTGATCTCAAATGGTTCGGCTTTAACATTTAGGGATTTAGGTTTCATATGATATATGCGTGTGGTTTTGATTTGTCTTTATTAACAGCTAATAACATAAAAATCGAAAATTTGAGGGTGTTTGGTTATAGGAATAACAACAAAGAATAAAGTAAAACACAGAGCAGAGGAGCATAAGTGATGCACGTGAGGGCACATGAAACTTACTTTGAGTTGAAATTTTTCTTTGACAGTGAAGGCATGAAAGGTGCAACTGCTACGTATAGTCTATAAAAATCAGATATTAGCATTAGTCTAAAACAAACAGCATTCTCATTGTAACCCAAATGATATGAGAAGTTTACAAAAAGAAACTAGGAGTTAGAGAGTTTATAGAGTATTTACTTAAAAGTACTAGTGAGTTCACAGGGAACTCTTGCAAGGTTTGAAAAACACTTCGTCTTTTGTAACTTTTTCTTTTCATTGAAACTAGTAGAACCAACTACGTGAGATCCTTGGATGTAGATAGCAATTAAGCTATTGAACCAAGTAAAATTGTTGTGTGCTCCTTACTTTTCTGAAAACATCATAATCCTGCAAAAGTCACCTCATCTTTCATCAGTCTCTTGGGAAAGAAGATAACATAAATAGAAGGTAAATCTCAACAATTCAATTCCAAGTGATTGTGTTTATGCTTCATAAATTTCTTAACATATGCTTTGGTGTTTATAGCCTTACAGGAATACATCCTACCAATAGGTTCAGTATCTATGGGATAAAACAAGTATATTAACATCATAGTTTGAGAGTTTCACAAGAAGAATATTGCGTAATGAAAAGACATACACCTAAGCACCTAGTTCATTATTTTAAACTTGTGAGAATTTATGTGTTCACTAACTTCAATTTAATTTGTACTTATTTTTAGGTGAAAATCTTCTACTTTTTCTATGTTGGTAGAGTAAAAAACTTTTAACCTCATATATATTTTATATCTACAAGCTACAAATTAAACTTGTTAGTTTATTATCATATTTAAGTGAAGATCTTGAATTCTTACCTTCATACATGTTTTTCTTTCTTTTCTGTTTTCTTTTTAAGAGAAGCCTATATCGTGTGATTTCAGTTATGTTTTTCTGTTGTACTTTTCAGTATTTATTTTCTGTTTTTGGTTTCTATTTTTCTTTTAAATAAAAACAA
>JAOQMP010000007.1:27641414-27655637 GCA_027563575.1 Erythroxylum pedicellare
GTTTCGATTTCGATTTCTTTACCGATTCGATTCGATTAGTTCCGATTCGTTCTCCGTTCTTCGCTTTGCTTCCGATCATTTTTCGTTTTGGTTTTCGGTTGGGATCCGGTTCCGAGATCGGGTCCCAACAGGTGAACTCCTCTAGAGAGGAATTCTTATGAAATTTTCACATGTTCGCTTCAGCAAAACTTAGAGTTGGACACGGTGAACTTTACCCGATAGAAATCCTCACTAAATCCTTCAAGTTCGTCATGGCGAAGCAAGCAGTTTACGTGACGAACTTTCACAGAAGCATACATAGTCCATCACTCTCTTCCCATTTTCCAGATTTTTCACACCTAACTTATCTTATAAAAAGATCATCCTTTCTACCCCATTTACTCTTCATTCTCTACTCCATTTCATCACCAAAACATTAACAAATCAATTCATGATCTATATTTGATCATTATCCAAAAACAGAACATCAACATGTTCATTCATTCATCAATTCAATTTACTAATCCAAACATCATTATAATGACCATTCTCCCACAAAAACATCTCTATAACAATTTATGGGTCATTAATGATCATTCATAATTACAAAAACAAGAAATTTACATCATCTATTCATCAAACACAAAACACCATTTTATGTCATTTAACCTCTAGCAATCATCATAAATGCTTCATTTAACCGTGCCCATAATGATTAAAGCCTAACTTGCTTGTTTTAGCTTCTAACTCTTCAAACATTTTCAAGATCACCAAGAATCCCTAGCTCCAACAACCCATGATCATCATCTTCCAAAGATGGTAGGGATAGGTTTATGGTGAGAATGAAAAGGGGAGCAAGGTGAAAGAGTAGCAAGTAAGAGATGGGAGAGCTAGCTTCAATGTAGGTGAAGGTGAGAGTAATTAGGGCAACGAAAATGAAGAAGAAGAAGAGAGAGAGAGAGCCAAGAAATGAAGAAGAAAAAAAGTCAAAATGTAAGACCCACTAGTGGTCTTTCAATTAAAAGCATCGTGAGAGACCAAATAAGGAGGGTTCACATGACCAAAATTTTAAAAGCTTTAAACTAAATTCTTTTATTTAACTAGCCTACTCAATTCCAATTCCTACTCCAATTGTCTCCCAATTTTCAATGACACTCTTGAATAAATCCTAAAGTCACTTATCAAAATTTTCATTACCTTTGGACAGTAATTTCTACTACCATTTATTAATAGTTTTGTCACTTGACATTTTTCCTGGTCCAAAAATGCCCTTAAATTCCAGAAAATTTTCAATTTTCACCGAAAATTCTAAATCATTGCTTATACTCTGAAAACCCAATTTTTAATACAAATAGTTCACAATTCCAATTATAATCACATTTATTGATCAATTATACCCTGCAATTGTCAATGAATGCATATACAATCATTTGACGTGTGCCAAAATTCAAATTCACATGTATATGTGCTAACATTATGCATGAGCATGAAATGCATTTTTCTACTCTCTTATTGCTATTTTCTCTATTACCAAAATCTAGAGCTCTAACCTTTAGTATAGGAACGGGATGTTACAATACGCGCAAACATCCCCCACTAGGCCTGCATGGTGGCTTCATCAATCTTCACGGTGCTCCCCACCAGGTTCCCTAGTGCAGCTAGGATCATGCGGTGGTATCTAGCAATGGACAAATTTAGAGAAACCTGATCCAAACCACAGCTTGAGTTACCTGTTCTTGCGATGGTCGGAAGGATGGTAGCCACCGTTAGACGAATAGGACTTGGCTGCAGATCACCTACGGGCCGTTAGTCAGGGCATTGAAATAATCATCTTCCTCTATGAACTTAACAAGAAAGAATTCATTTTCCATATCCATTGTCTTCATGAGGCCTCTCGGTTTCCACATGCTCCTAATTTAGGAGTTGAGAATTTGATAACCCCACTTGTCGACCCAACAACTTCACCACTATGGCTTGCTCCCATTGTTTGTCCAGTTTGGACTTGAAATTTTATGAATGCATGATATCTCCTTCTTCGATCACAACCGGTTCTTCGTTCGGCCATGCAGTTGCCGAGGTGCTATGTCCTCCATTGCATCCCCTATCATTGCCACACTATAGGACTGTATAAGGTAGGGAGGGTCGTCCTCTTGCTTACGGGTATGCCTTTTTTTGGAGAGGTGTCCCTCTCGATCGAGGGATTCCATACCGGAGTGAATATTTCAGGCAAAGCTAAACTTGAGAACACACAAATGTATGCCAGAAAGGTTTAGAGAGAGAATGGGTTCAATGCGTTATTTTTCAGAATCAATTGGGGAAGGTAGGGCCAGAAGTGGTGTCGTTTATACAAAAAGTTTTCAGGCTAGAACAATGAGAAAAGGATTTGAATCAATCCCTTCTTGTTTTATTTCCCAAAGTGCCATCTCCACAAAATATTTCTCAATTTTGATCGATTAGCCTTTGTACTGTGCTCTACAAGATCATCTCTAAAGTTATTATGAATCGTTTGAAAGTGCACATAGATCACCTCGTAGCGGTGAACCAATGTAGTTTCATACCTGGTAGGCACATAATCGATAATATTATCATTGCCCACGAGGTTATTCACTCGATGCAAAAGAAGAAGGGAAAGATAGGGTACCTAGCCATTAAAGTGGATTTGGAAAAAGCATATGACCTGCTTCACTGGGATTTTATTCAAGAGACATTAATGGACATTGGACTTTTGGAGAACTTAATTCATGTCATTATGAAGTGTGTGACGATAGTATCCATACAAATCACTTAGCAAGGCAACGTTTCTGAGCCTTTTAATCCTTCGAGGGGTATTCGACAAGGTGATCCGCTCTTGCCTTATATTTTGTGTTATGCATGGAGAGACTTGGACACCTTATATTGAAGGAGGTGGGTTGCGGGAATTAGAAACTGATAAAGCTTAGTCGAATAGGGTCTCCCATATCCCACCTGTTCTTTGCATATGACCTCATTCTATTTACTGAAGCAGTGGAATCACAGATGTAAGTGATAGCAAGAACCATGGAGTCTTTTTGTTTAGCCTCAGGTCAGAAAGTTAGTACCGCCAAAACTAGGATCTTTTTCTTTAAGAACGTTTCTAGAGAAACTGCACGTCGACTCAGTCACGGTCTACATATTACATGTACGACTAATCTTGGAAAGTATTTAGGGGTTCCCTTGATTCATGAGTGTATGATGAGAAACACCTATGAACACATCCTAGATAATGCTCAGAAGAAACTTACAGGATGGCGCGCAAGGATGTTGTCACTAGCGGGGTGAGTTACCTTAACCCAATCAGTAATTTCATCATTACAAATTTTCACAATGCAAATGGTACGACTTTCGCGACAACTTTGTGACAATTTGGAGAAAATCATGAGATA
Organism: Erythroxylum pedicellare; assembly: GCA_027563575.1. Lineage (NCBI taxonomy): Eukaryota > Viridiplantae > Streptophyta > Magnoliopsida > Malpighiales > Erythroxylaceae > Erythroxylum > Erythroxylum pedicellare. Next base: position 27,644,795 of record JAOQMP010000007.1, read on the forward strand.
TTTTATATGGGGTTCAATAAATGATCATCGAAAAATGCATCTAGTTAACAGGGCAATCGTTTATCATCCAAAAAACACAAGGGGACTGGGCATTAAGTGCATCCGTCCTACTAATGATGTGATACTGTCCAAGTTAGGATAGGATTTGCTTACTAAACCCACAACTTTATAAGTCCTACGAGCTAAATATTGTCTAGATGCTTATCATACACCCCAAACAATAGTTAGGACAGGGGCTTTGGTAATTTAGAGGGGGATATCGGTAACCTGGTAGATTGTACACCAAGGTATCAATTAGACCCTGGGTAATGGGAGGCGTATTTTATTCTGGCTAGATAATCGGGTGGATGGATGGGGACCACTAATCCTCATAGCGATCTTTCAAATTCCTGAAAGTATTATGTATGTTATGATTGTAGATTTTACTAATGAGGCCAACAATTGGCACTAGAATATGTTCTAATAATATCTTCCTTCCACAGTATGTATGGATCTTGCAGCTATCCACTCTAATGTCGAAGATATAGAGGAAGACAGATTGGTGTGGGGACCAACTAATCACGGGGGTTTCACAGTGGCATCAATGTATGAATCAATTGAAGGCCACACCACGGACATTAATCACAGACTTTGGGAAGTAATATGGAAATGGGCAGGACCTCAGCAGATTAGGTCGTTCCTTTGGCTTTTAGCTAAGAGGAAACTACTGAGAAATCAACAGCGAGTGGTTTGTCATGTCGACACGGATAGTAGATGTCACTTGTGTGGGGAAAAAGAGTCATCACTATATGCGGTACGGGATTGTCCGAGAGTGAAAGCTTTCTAGTGTAAATTTTCCCCTGAGGTGGTTGATACGGGCTTTTTTCAGTAAATCGAGGGGACGTGGATGAAGTCCAACCGTATGAAGCATTCACAAGTGAAACAGGTAGAGTGGGCTATAATCTACGGTGTAGCCTGCTGGTTCTTGTGGAAATGGAGGAATAGTAGCGTTTTTGAGGTTGGTTTTGAATGGTCAGGAGACGGCACCAGAATCGTTACGGATTACATAGACTGGATAGCCTGATCAAACATTATGAAAAACTGTGTGTTTTCGACAGAGGGCTTACCTGTGGGTAATTTAGTAGGTTGGACTAAACTGATGGAGGGTTGGGTTAAATTAAATACGGATGGTGCAGTTAAACAAGGGTTTAACATGGCTACTGCTGAAGGATTACTTAGGCATTATCATAGGAAGTGCTGTGGTGGTTTTCAACAGTATATTGGAAGGGGTTCACCATTAAATGCCAAACTCTGGGGTATTTTTTTAGGACATACACTGGCCTAGGAGCTTGGATACTTACGTGTTGTCGTCAAAGTGGACTCCTTAGAGGTGATTAACATTCTTTCTTCCTCCCAAATAGTTCTGTCTGAGGATAATGTTTTAGTGGCAGGTACCCATGGACTATTACATCGAGCATGGAAGGTGCAAATTTAGCATGTCTATCGCAAAGGAAATCAGTGTGCCGACAGCCTGGCAATTCTAGCAGTCTTATTAAGTCCAAGTCTGCATATCCTATAAGAGCCTCTAATGGTCATTATGGAGCCAATCCACCAAGATGCGTAAGGTGCGTTATATTACAGAACATTGCAATAATGTCTTTTCCTTCTTTCCTTTGTAATAAAAAAAGAATTGCCAGTTCAAGATGAGTGTGATTACGTGTTCTTGGGCTCTCAATTTTTGTGGATTGTCTCAAGTGTATCAGTATAAATCATATTTAGAGTGGTGGGAACTTTGGTACATACCGTTTTGCTCTAGCTCTGTTTTCGAACTTAACCTGAACCAAAGATGACAATCACCGTCGCACCAAATATCAACGAAGGGTGTGTCACAGTGAAGGGCAAAGTTGTGCTAATAGGTATCCCTGAAAGTGTTACCTGCACTCTAGTAGGCGATGCATCGGCTTTTGTTGGTGCTAATTTACTAAGTCCAAGCTCTTACAATGTTTTTCGACTGGGACTACTTAACAAGTTAGTGCATTGGTTTTTACATACAAAAATTATGTTCCACTGTGCATTAGGCAACCATATACAAATTGCAAAGAGCTGCCTGAGCAGCTTGCAAGTCTTTTACTTTGGATATTTTGTAAAAGATAGCATGAACCTTATTACGTGTCCCAAATCTTACGTGAAAAGGAAAGAAACGAAGTAAATACAGAATACCTAATTTTAGATCCATCAAAAGTTTAGAAGAGCTTTTCAAGGCCGTAACAAGCTCGAATTCACTAAGACCTTCACGAAATCCTCTTACCAGCACGTTGTTAACGAGTTAGAGAATCCATAAGTTTGCCAGTGATATGAGTAATTGCAGGAAATCTTAACCTATTTATATAGCTTTCATATCGAGCTTCCTTATCACAGGCCCGATATGGGTCCGATCTATACTAATCGGGATTCATTTTGCTCCTAGACTTCGATCCATTGACTTAGATCATTTGTTGGGTCACTTTATTATCTTTATCCAGATTAAATTTAGATAACTTAATCAATAAGTTATTGAAAATCGATAAAACACAATTAATTTTTGTCTAAATCTATGAAAAATGTCTGACGTTCACCCCCTTAGACAATAATTAATTACAATATTGACTCAAGTTTAAAGATAGCTTTAAAATCTAGTTAAGACAATAATTAATGGCAATATTGACCCAAGTTTTAAAATCAAGTTAAATCAGACTACTGTATTGGTGCAAAGTTTAAAAATTAAAAACATTTGATTCAAAGACAATGAAAGCCTTACATTTTGTCCCGCAAGACTTTTGATACCAAAAGATATCAGCACAGGTCCAGTATAATTATGCAAATCTAATACCTTACTAACATGAATGATAAAATAAAGTATGGCAAACTAGGATGATACTTGTATGATCTAATATGCATCATCTTTCATTTATAGGTCTCGATTTCTCTAAATCTTATGCTAAACTGTAAATGTTAAACTACATCAGAGAAATCATGTTTTCTCTTATCGAATGCTAAACTGCATTAGATAAAATGTTTATGTTCTCTAATTAAATGCTAAATTGTAATAGAGAACCTCTATGAGATTAAAAACTTATATCCCCTATGTCATGTTAAAAATGTATGGATATCCGTATAAAACTATATGTGTTTAAATGAAATAGGTTCAAAGTCAATTTATATATATGCCCAATGACCTTTAAAATGCTTAAGATCAACACAAATCTTAAGACTTTCACATGTATTATGACTTTACATAATAACAAGTATTACTGAGAATAAAAAGATGATCATCTCTTTTTTTTTTGTTTCCCATGAGGTGTCCTAGGCGTGTCCCAACTATGGGAAGACACCTTTAATCCATCCACACCCAGACTAATTCCCATTTGAGCTGGGTAAGTCCCTTGCGGGAGGCAAAGCTCTGGCCCCAAGTTTTAAATGGTTGCAAATCTTTATTAATAAACAATTATAGTGTCATAATACATCGTAAATATACAAACTTACAAAGAGCAAATGTAATAATCCCTAACTGACGTTGTCTAAGAACTTTAACACACCCATACTAGATACATGTCTTTCGATCACAAGTGGAAAAAGTCCTTTAGTTAAAGGATTGGCAAACATCTCCTCAATCTTGATATGCTCCACTTCAACATCACCTTTCTGAATCAACTCCTTAACATTCAAGTATTTGACCTTCAAATGCTTAGACCCTGCGATATTCTTATTATTGTTACTAAATAACATAGCAGCAAGATTATCACAGTACAACTGAATGGGTCTAACCACTAAATCTACCACAAACAACTTAGAAATCAAGTTTCTAAGCCAAACCGTCTATGAAGCAATCCCATAGCATGCAATAAACTCTGCATGCATGGTCGAGGAAGTTACCAGTGTCTATTTAACACTCTTTCATGATACTGCACCATCTACTAACATAAAAATGTAACCTGAAGTGGACTTGCGATCAACTAGACACATAGCAAAATCAAAATTTATATACCCCATAAGGCTTAAACCGTTGACCCTTTTGTATGTCAACATATAATCCTTGGCACCCTTTAGGTATTTCAACACTCGCTTAACTATATTCCAATGGTCTACACCTGGTTTAGCTAGATATCAACCCAGCAGTCCAACAGTAAATGCAATGTCCGATCTAGTGCACATTTGGGCATACAATAGGCTTCTAACTACACTAGAGTATGAAATATTCCTCATAGCCTCTCTCTTAACTTTATTCTTTAAACACTGTGCCAAAGATAATCTCTCACCATGAGAGTTAGATGCTATAGTAGGTCTACAGTTAGCCATATTAATCCTTTGTAACTCTGGCTCAATGTATGCATTTTGTAAGAGGATTAATAAGTGTTAAGATTTGTCCCGGTGAATCTGTATGCTTAGGACAAAAGATGCTTTACTAAGGCCTTCATGTTAAAATGCTTGGCTAAAAGTTGCTTAACTTCATGCAACATAGTCAGGTCATTTGATGCGAGTAATATATCACTCACTTACAACAACACAAAGATGATTTTGCTCCTCTGACCTAATAGTACAAGCATCTTTTAACTTTGTTTTCCACAAGGCTAAAAGAGGTTAGAACCTCATCAAACTTCAGGTACCACTGTCTAGAAGCTCATTTCAGATCGTCTACTGATTTGGTCAAATTACAAACCTTGTCAATTGCTCCTTGATCCTGAAATCCTTCAGGTTGCTCTATATAGACCTTCTCATAAAAGTCATCATTCAAGAAAGTGGTTTTATCCATCTGATGTAGCTCTATGTCATAATGAGTCACTATTTCCATAATCACTCTAAATGCATCCTTCGAGGATATAGGAGAGAAGGTAACTTTCAAGTTAACCCCTTCTCTCTGAGTGAAATCTCTAGTAACTAATCGAGCCTTGAAGCCCTCAACTTTACCTCGAGTGTCCTTCTTGGTCTTAAACAACCATTTGCAGCTAACGAGTTTGCAATGTTGAGGCAAATCAACTAGCTCCCATATCTTATTGTTTTGTATAGATTGCATCTTGTCCTTTATTGCTTCTCACCACATGTTTCCATAGGGTCTAGAAATGGCTTCTATAAAAGTAACTGAATCCATAACATGTCTTATATCATAGTCTTATTCACCTAAATAGACTATGTAATCAAAAGAGATAGCAGGGTGTCTCTCTCTAGTGGTTCTATGCAACTGCATTGGTTCTTGTACTCCAGGAACCTCTACTTGTACAGGTATAGGTTCCTATTTCTACACAAGTATGATACTTAGACCTTGATTCACTAGACCTAACTGTATGAGCAACAGATACAAAATAATCATAGTATCAATCCTATTATCACCTGAAGGGTGAGAGGGCCCACCCTCATTATGGACATCATATTTTAAAAACTTAGTCATTTATGATTCCAATATTCTGACGCCTCCCTCTCTACAGTAAAATTTGTAGTCTTTAGAGTGATCAAGATAACCTACTAGATAGCAATGCTTAGAACAAGGTTACAAATTGCTTTCTTAAGGATTATATAACCATACCTCTACAAAGTAGCCCCACAAACAAATGTTTGAACACAAATGTGTGAAAGGCTTGGCTTCTACTCTTTCCAAAGTTCAAAAGGTGTCTTAGACACTGACTTACTTAGGACTCTATTATATAAATGTCATCTTAATGACCTCAACCTAAAGGAAATCGAGTAAGTTAGTCTTGCCTTGCATCGACCTCATCATGTGAGAGTGCGATTACGTCTTTTAGTCACACTATTTTGCTCAAGACTACACGGTATAGGGAACTGAGTCACTATTCTAACTAATTCCAAATACCTGGAAAATAGACCCTTTTTTTATCTTGTGATACCATGTCTGCCATAGTACTCTCCTCCTTGATTAGATATGACAATCTTTATTGATTTTCTCATTTGGTTCTTAACCTCAATCTTGAAGATCTTGAATTTATCAAGAACTTCAAACTTTTCCTTAAGTAAGAACACGTAATCGTAGCGGGAATAATCATCTATAAATGTCAAAAATATCTAGAATTGCATAACGTACCTGTATAGGGTCCACTTATGTCAGTATGTATAAGGTCTAACAAGCCGGAAGCATGAGTTGACCCCTTCTTCTTTATCTTAGTCAACTTACCTCTGCAACAGTCAATATAAGTTTCCAGATCACCAAAATCTAGAGTTGGGAGAATGTTTTCCTTTATCAATCTCTCAAACCTATCTCTAGAAATATGGCCCAAGCGTTTATGGCATAACATGTATGACGTTTCCTTTATTAGATTCCCTTATGAATCATAGCTTCGACAATATAAGAAGAAGCATACATTTCAATAGGGGTAAGACACTTTCTATATAAACTGTAAGACAATAAGGTAGTTTCGATATATTTTACATTAATAAATATATTTACAACTGAAGTATCAAATACAAAATGATAACCCTCTTTATCCAAAACTGACATAGAGATCAAATTCTATCTAAAAGATTATATATAAAATGTGTACCACAAATCCATTACAAACCTCATATCAAGGTTTAAACTTACATCTCCTATATATAAAACATCTTATTGTCGACCATCAGCTTCTCATCTCCTTTAGTTAGCCTTCTCATGGATCTGAACCCCTGTATTGTGGAAGTAATATGATTAGATGCTCCACTATCTAGCTACCAAAAACGTTGGATTCATGAATTATATAGGTCGAGAAGTTACCTGACAGCTTTGTTTTAACTTTCCAAACTTTATACTTCTGGCAGTCAAATTTTCTATTTCCCTTCTTCTTGTAAAAGAAGCAACTCATACTCTTTTAAGTCATGTAGACCTTTTGTAATGCTAGATTATTTAGTCTAAATATGCGAAGAGGGTTGGATTTCTTACCCTTAAACTTTTGTGGCTTAATCTTTCCCTTCCCTTTGGCTGCATACAAGGTTGTATAAGGAGTGCTCTTTAGCTTCTCCTCTACTACAATACATTGGGAAATCAGGGCATTGATATCCCAAGCCTTATCCTGGGAAATGTATGTAGTGACTAACATCTTAAACTCTTATGGAAGAGTATTAAGGGCCTGGTGCATTATCAATGTATCGGGAATGGGAACATTTAGTGCCTTCAGGTTACTCTGAAGGTAGACGATCCTTATAATGTATTCCCTTTCACCTCTTACTCTAGTATATTTTATGGAGAACAGATCCTTAATCAAGGTAATCAACTCAACATTAAACGAGACCCTGTACTTTTGGGAAACGTTGTCCATAAACTACTTTACTATGGTGGTATCTAGTAGTCCACTCGACAGATGATCTGGGATTGACCTCTTAATGGTCAAATAGCACATCCTGTTTGACCAGTCCTAGATTGCAAAGGTCTCCTTATCAACTTCCGAGATGATGTTCGTTGGTAGAGAGGATCTCTCTGTTAGCATGTCCGCCATCTCCAAGGCAAACTCGATATCCTTCTTCCACTTCTAATCTTTTTTTGGAATTAAATTATCAATGTAATTAATCCCAAAAATTAAAAAATCACTTTAAAAATTTTCCCCGACTTGAAAACTGACTCAAAATGACCCAGGGCACACTTACGAGAATTCTAAAATTTTTCCTTTCTTTGGCGTTGATGTCAGTAATAACTGTAGTGCTGACATCAGCATGTTACTGTGCACTAATGTCAGTCAGTGTCACGTCACTGTGACTTCAGGGGTGTTCGCGCGCCTTTGGTACGAGCATTGCACGGGCGCATGCCCGACACTTCTCCGTATACATCATCATATACACCCCATGCCTGCCGACATATTAAGACACTCCTCCACTCGTAGGCGCGTTGACACTGTATGGCGCGTGTATCACACGCACCTACCATATGCCCGTACCCATGCTTGCCATAAGTTAGGACAATTGGATGGCTCATGCATAACATGTACCAGTTTTGTGGCCACCGGTAGGAGTGTGTACCATGTATGGTGCATGCATATGTTTGGAACGTGGTGGATCCACGTGTCGCACTTTCGTTAACATGTGTGATGAACGCTCCAAATCAATCACCTTAGGGGCAATACTATAGCAGACATACGCACCCAACGGTCTTCTTGCCCCTTCCGACGACAGGAATTTTTCAACGAGTTTTTTGCCAGGCTTTGGCACTCTATGGCTTGTTTTCGACCTGTTTCTCAGTGCTACAGAAGTATAGACATGCATCCATACACATGAAAAATTTGAAAAATGGACCAAACCATCTGAAATCCTTATGGTTGAAAAACAAAAAAAACTTTGTTTTTTACCACCCAATCACATAACCACTTTGATACTACGTGTAACATGTAGCATGAACCTTATTACGTGTCCCAGATCTTACGTGAAAGGGAAAGAAGTGAAGTAAATGTGAAATACCTAATTTTGGTTCCATCAAAAGTTTGGAGGAGCTTTCTAAGGGTGTAATAAGCTCGAATTCATTGGGACCTTCATGAAATCCTCTCGCCGACGTATGGTTAACTCCTTTCTATAATTTTCTCAATATGTAAGCTCTCTTAACAGGACAAAGAATCCGTAAGCTTACGAATGATATGAACGACTACAAAAGACCTTAACCTATTTATATCACTTCTATATTGAGCTTTCCCATCATAGACCTGATATAGGTCTGGTCTACATTGATCGGAATCCATTTTCTTCATGGACTTCAACCCACTGACTTAGATCATTTATTAAGTTATTTTATTATCTTTATCTAGATCAAATTTACGTAACTTAATGAATATGTTATTTAAAATCGATAAAACACAATTAATTGTTGTCCAAATTTATGAAAAATGTCTAACATATTTGTCTACCTTCTCTATCAGATTACATTTGCATGCTTAACATTTCTTTAAACATGGGATACCATTGCAGGAGTTCCAGATTTATGCGCATATTTAGGTTGGATGATACCCTGTTTTGGAGAAATAGGAAGTGATATTCCTGTGGAGACTCAGTTGCTTCTATTGGAAGTAGTGGAAGAATCACTCGAGGATTTGTCTGAGACATCTAGTGGGAATACCTTCTATATTCTCTTCTACATGAACCTAAACGTCAATTCCGTGCAAGTTACAAGGAACTCCTGCTAATGAGCTATAGATTTATATTGAAAGTGGTGAGTGGGCGTTTGTGAATTTGTTGGTTGCCAAAACTTTCTGCTATCCCATTGAGATTTATTATATATTTGGAAATATACAGGTGATTCGGATTTTCAAACATCTTAGGTGTTAGCACTTTTCATTAATTCAAGCCGCAATCCTTTTGAGCTCATGGAGAACTCCATCAAGTACATAACTCCTCAAATTTAGATAAGTTTTTACACACTTCATTTTCTCATAGTAGATGCCTTTCAATTGTTTGTTCGTGTAGAATACTGGAAAAGCAAAAGAGAACATTCTGTCATGTGTACAATAGAAAGGTAAACAGTAAGCATAAATGTAAATCACGATCATTTTGAACTAACTTTTGAATGTTAAATTTGATGATCCACCACATACCAACTAGTTCGGATGGTGCACTTTGGATGCATTTTACACTAAGGTGAATCCTTATGGAATCAAAGAGGTTGTTATACTTTTATTTCTGAATTTTCTTATAGAGTTTGATAGATGGAGGGTGTTCTATAAAATTTTTTATCATAGATGATGGTTGGCAAGACACTCGCAACGGATCATACTTAAAGGAAGGTTAAACACCAAGCAAGGCAACTATGTCCTGTAATCTGTGATCTTATTTCCATAGGCAGCCATGTATATCAAGCTGCAATAAAATTAATGTTCCGTATGATTTCATAGGTTATTAGTAGATATCAAAGAGACCAAAAAGTTCAGGAGTTTCTATCCTAAAAGTCATGGAAATCTTAGTAAATTCATCCAAACCATTGGAGAGAAATATGGTCTAAAGTTTAGTATTTCTCCAGCCATTTGATTTGGTTGATGTTCTGTGTTACTGAGATTATATAATACTGAGATGAACATCTTCGAAAATTGCAGTTTTGTATATATGTGGCCTGCTTTAGTTGGTTATTAGGGAGGACTTGACCTGCATTTGAAGCAGTGAAAAGATATAATCCTAAGATAATGTTTCCAATTCTATCTCCCGAAAACAAAAGCCATATCAGATGTGGTGCTATGTGTTAATTTATGCCCTACAACTAATCGCTTTGGTTATAGTTTAGTGACAAATTATTTAAAGGCATTCTTTATCTTGTACATGTTTAGATGTATGTGATAAAGTTCAGGAGATAATTGTCTATTACAAATAAAATTATAATGAGATTATAATTATGAGATTTATATTGCATTTATATATTATTCATAAATGTTCCTAGTCATTGTTCTATTAAGATTGGACATTAACAGAACGTAAAAAGACTAGCAAACATTTTGTTTTTCCTTATGAAGGAAGTAGTCGATCTCATAGGCTAAAGTATATGAGATACTTAAACAAACATATGGATGCTTGCTAGAGAACAAGCTCATTGAACATACCCGATATGAGAAATCCATTTGGAACATTACATATATGTCTATAGAATTCTCATTGTGATGATTGTATAAATGATCCTTTAACTTGAGGTCCTATAAGTTATCTTGTATAGGGATTACTATATTTTGATACTATTTATGATTTATTTAATCTTAGGTCGTTTAAACGGTAGTCATTAGATGTAGTATGAACTATATGGAGACAGTTAAATGATCAAGAAGGATTTATCACCTTAAGTAATTAGGGAGAATGTTTCGTTGTTCTCGATTAGTATTGTTTTTTCTTCTCAATTAGTATTGATTTGGGAAATCCTTAGCCAAGGTATAATGACATTTTGTAAATA
>JAOQMP010000007.1:27655737-27669054 GCA_027563575.1 Erythroxylum pedicellare
ATGAGATTCATATTGCATTTATGTATTATTCCTAAATGTTCCTAGTCATTGTTCTATTAAGATTGGACATTAATAGAGCGTAAAAAGACTAGCACACGTTTTGTTTTTCCTTTTGAAGGAAATAGTCTATCTCATAGGCTAAAGTATAGAGATACTTAAACAAATATGAGTGCTTGCTAGAGAACAAGTTCACTGAACACACCTAATATGAGAAATCCGTTTGAAACATTACTTGTATGTTTATGGAATTCTCATTGTGATGATTGTATAAATGATCCTTTGACTTAAGATCATCAAAGTTATCTTGTATGAGGATTGCTATGTTTTGATACTACTTATGATCTATTTAATCATAGGTTGTTTAATCGGTAGTCATTGGATGTAGCATAAACTATATGGAGATAGTTAAATGATCAAGATAGGATTCATCATCCTAAAGTAATTAGGGAGAATGTTTCATTGTTCTCGTTAGTATTAATTTAAGAAATTCTTGGCTAAGGTAAAATGATGTTTTGTAAATAGTTTACAAATGTCATTAATTGAATCGATATCTAATGGCAAAATAGTAATACGATTAGACTCAAAATAGAGTAGACATTAATTTCAAGCTCTATATCTAATCAGAATATTTTATGATGAAATAACTGAATTATACGAAAAAATCATGCATAGAAAGGTTAGTTAAAACTACTTTGACATTCCTAAATATTTGGACAGTCATAATGTATTGCTAGATGTCAATTTTGATCTATGATTGTAAATTGTTTAATTGGAGAATTAAAGATAAATTAAAAGGAGTTTTAATTTATATAATTATAAATTAAAATTAGATTTTATAATCATTGCCAACATATTTGGGTACCTAATAGGTCTCCTATATAGAATGGGTTGAAGAGAACAAAGTTAGTTTAATCAAGTTGGACTTGATTGTAAAGTTTGAGAAACTTTATGATTAAATATGAGATATTTAATAAATAAGGATCGCTATGAGATATTGAATCTTATATATGCATAATTGGTATTTAATTAGAATTACAAATAATTCTAATTAATATTTAATTAAAATCAGAATTTATTTCAATTAAATTACTAAAATGTCAAAAGCTTATTATAAATAGGCTTAAGCTTTATGGAGTTAGCCCTTCTTACTTAACCTTATCTGTAAGAGTTACAGAGTTCTCTTAACCTGTTCTGTGGATACTGTTATAGGTCAGATACTTGTGCAGCTATAGTAATTGAGACAAATTAATTTTGGGAACAATTCGAGGGATACGACAAGACAAAGATTAAGCTTCAGAATAAGGTACGAATTAAATTTCAACTTTATTATGAGATATGTTAATCGTTTTATAGAATTAAATAGATCTTGGTTTTCAGGAAATTAAAAGTCACAAAAAAGTCTTGTGATTTTTCCGCTACGGTCGGGATCGGATCTCATCCCGATTTGCCAACACTATGGAGACCTTGGTGAAAAATGGAGTTGGGGTTATTGATCCTTCAGAGATATTCAATTTCTACAATGTCATGCACAGCTACCTTCGCAGTTGAGGTGCAGATGGAGGTAAGGTTGACATTTAGAATGTTATGGAAGCCCTTGCCTACGGTTATGAAGGATGTGTCTCACTAATGAGAAAGTACCAAGAAGCTCTTCAGGATTCTATCACGAAAAATTTTGACGATAACAATTTGATTTGCTGCATGAGTCAAAGCACAGACTGCTTCAACAGGTTAGCCGAAAATCTTTTCGTTATTAAAAATAGAGAAGTTTATTGGTAGAAAAGTCGTTGATTGAATGGCAATTTGACAGCTTGAAGAACTGTGCAATAGCAAGAGCTTCAGAGGAATTTTACATGCCTCATATTTCAACTCTTCAAACCTCTCATATTGCTGCTGTTGCTTTTAGTAGCTTTTTTATGTGAGAGATTTTGGCACCTCACTGGGATATGTTTCTAGTAAGATGTCTTTCAAATTTGTCTAGTTTTATTAGTATAGGAATTAGAAAAGGGAGGTACATGAGATGCTTTGTTCATGTAAGGCCTCAAGTTTAAATAACTCACTCTTTTTCGGGTTAAGAAAATTATAACACTAAAACGGATAATAATTTTGGAATATAAAAACAATGTGTGAATAATGTATAAAACATATTATAGTTATATAAATAATTGGTTCTATTAAAATTAATATTATGATTAAATTTGAAATATTTTTAATTTAATAACTCTATTTATTATATTATTATAAAATATTTTTAGATATAATTATCATTTTAAAATATATATTTATTTTATCCTTAATAAAACGACTTCTAAAGAAGACACTTTTTCGTTTCCAACAAGCTCCTTATTAGTGGTGTTAGAACTTAGAAGAGTTTGCAATATCTAGACATTATTCATAAAATATTTAGATGAAAATAAATAATTTGTGGTGCAAAGAAAAACATTAGAATGAATAGTAATTATAACAAAGTAAAATGTAATTCTCTATAACATTCGTATAGGTTCTAAAATATAAATTAATATTTGTAACTTAGTAAATGAATGTCTGTATTGTAACTCATCTTTTTTGAACGTAATAATATTTTATGTCCTTTTTCTTCCTATCTTAATTAAATTATTATTATCATGCTCTATCCACCTAATTATTTTAATAAGTATCATCGAAGCTTAATTAGGGTTCATACATCTGCTTATTGTATGCTCTATATTTCTCACTATAAGTGAATCCTCCATGTTAGAAAATAAGTTAGGTATTATTCACTATCTTCAAATATTGGATATTATTTAAGTATAAAATTGATATTTACGTGAAAATTAATGGTAGCTATTTTTTTTAACTTAGTAATTTAAAGTAGAATCAATAGTAGCCAAATTTAAGATTAAGATGCTGACTGAGAATGACTTGTAGTTATGAAAGACGAACATAAAAGTTATCCTCATAAGGGATAGTTATGAAAGACGAACATAAAAGTTAAGATTCTGAATTTTCTAAGTGGATTAATTATGCGAACAAGGAAGAAAATGCTCTAAGATGCAGTTAATAGCAGGAGGCAACTAAACATGTAAAATTAAGTCAAACTAAAAGATGACCATTAATTAGCCTAATTTGAGCTAAGGTTGAAAACTTGAATTTAAGCATAACCTCCAAAATTATTGTGTACTAATCCATGTAACCTTATAAAAAATTCGATTGTAAGATATGGTCTCAAGCATGTCCACACTATAACTAAATTCTCAAATTTAGTAAAAGTATTCACAGTCTCGTGATTGTTCTAACATGTGTCTATCGTTACAAATTTACAAAAAGGATCCACAGTCTTAAACACGAGCATATCTCAAAACCTATCCAACTTTACAAAGTTACATAAAGATTTAAGGTGTAGACACAGGCATGTCCCAAACCATTTCTGCTAATGATAAATAGTCTGTAACCAGCACGACTTAGCTTGCAATCATGCCACATATCATATCGATGTGAAAATCTAATTTAAAACCGTATAACCAAAGGAAAATTACAACATGAAACACTACAAGAAATCCATCGATTAGGGACGGAAAATTTCGACAGAAAACGATAAAATTTCGTTGGTAATATAAATTACTGACGGAATAAACCGACAGACAAATCCGTCGATGATTTGGCTGTAAGTAAATTTACCGATGGAGAAAAAGAAACTGTCAGTAAATTTACCGACAAAAAATATATATTCCAGCGCAATATTTTCAAATGGAAAGAAGACTTACCGTTGGTAAATATCTAACAATTTACCGACGGATGGTAAGTTTCCGTCGGTAAATGAAAACACACCTGAATAGAATTCGTTATGCCTTTCAGCTTCATTGCAATTGAAACTAAAGCCGCCAAACAAAAAGTACTAGATGATTATACATTTCCCTCAGCACAAATCAGGCAAAATGGCTCGTTGGAATATTGCATTAAGAATTATCTTCTATAGCCTTAATAGACTTACAAGAAGCAAAATTTTAGATCAAAGACATGCCTATAAACTAACACAGAGATGAGGAGAACTGAAAGAAAGATTGAGGATGCGTACTAACCAGGATTCAGTAGAGTATTCAGAGAGCTTCCCTTTACTAGAGAAGATGATCAAAGTAATGTCAGCATCACAAAGCACAAAGATCTTATGAGCTTTCTTCAACATCCCTCGTTTCTTCTTTAGAAACAAAAAGAATTCAACACACAAATCAATACTCTATATGACAATCAAAAACATACCAAGAAAGAGTAATAAAGAAACCGGAGAAAAAAAAGCAAGAAAGAAACAAACTTTAGTTCTAGAGGAAGTCACTAGACGGGAGAGGAAGTCACCGAAGGAGGAAGAAGACCGAAGAGCGTCGAAGAAGAAACGAAGAAGATGAACCAAAATGAGGGGGGGCTGGCTTTCGAGTGTCTTAAACGTGATTTCAAAATGACGTCGTTTGATGTTAAACCAAACGACATCGTTTTGTTTAAGTAAATAACGTTCAACAGTTGATGTACGAAGTTTACAGACAAAATTTTTCGTCACTAATTTCCATTAGTAAACTTCTATTCTTAATAATGTCGCTAGTTATTAAGAATAGAATCCATATAAAAAAAGGTGGTTTGGAACTTATGACCCGATTTTTGTTCTTTGTTAGGAGATGGAAGAAACTAGAGAGCATTTATGCTTTCAATGTAGTTACTCTAAACTAGTTTGGAATAGAGTTTTACATTTGTTGCCTGTTTCCTGTTGCCTTCTTAAATTATGATTAAACTTCGTCTTTAAATTGGATAGTTCGTACTGCTTAATTGAGGTTGCAAGATGCTCTCTTATATAAAACTGCCTTTATAACAACTATTTATTCTATATAGAAGGCAAGAAACAAGAGGATATACAGGAATAAGGAAGTTCACAAGTACCTTTTAGCTAAAAACATAGTCAACTAGATTTGGACTTTTATGATAGCTAAATCAAATCAACACAAACTATTGTTACACATGAAACTCCATATGGAATCTATAATGCGTATTGTTAATGTTTTATAAATTTGTAATCTAATTTGTCTTTAGTTTTTTATTTTTGACTATTTTTCATTTTTGTAAACTCATTGTAATGTTCACTTAGCTTCGCTATCATTAATTCAATTATTCAATTTTTAAAAATAAAATTTTAAAAATTAATTAATTAGGCTTCGGGTTGCCTAAACTCAATCAAGATTAGGTTCTAGGTTGGACCTAGGCTTGAACACAAAATTTCAAGTTAGGTTCAAGCCTGGGGGCCTAAGCCTAGCTCGACCCATTACGAAGCTTATTTTTATGAGCTTGGTATATTCGTCTAAAGAGAAGAGCTTGAAGATCTTTCATATAAAATGGATCAGAGTGCTGACTAGAAAGCAAAGTTTGAAATTGAAACTCCAAAAAGGGTTGTTTAAAATCAATCCATGGATGTGCAATAGGAACATCCATAAACTATAGAAACAAGGAGGACAAGGAAAGAAATCAGGAAACCGACATATATTTAGCTTATGTTAATGTTAATGAAACTAATCAGGTGGCATATGCCTTAGCATTAATTGAATATATAGACGGTGGTGAACTCTGAACTTACAAGGATGAGATACAATCTTTGTAGAAGAATAAGATATGGGAAATTTTATCATCACCAAAGGATGCAAAGTCAATGAGAAGCAAATTGATCTTTAAGAAGAAAGAAGGTATCCCTGTTTATGAGCCAGTTAGGTCCAAGGTATAACTAGTAGCACAAGATTTCTCATAAAAGCAAGAAATTGATTATCATAACATGTTCTCAACAGTTGTGAAGCATAAGATCATAAGAGATCATTTAAGTATTATAAGCAAATTCAATATGAGGTCAGAGAAACTAGTGGTGAAAATTGAGTTTTTCCATGGTAATTTAAAAGAACAAATTTATGTCACAAGTATAAGGTTTTCTTGATTTTGAGATGAAGTATCATGTACGCTTACCGAATAAATCCTTAGATAGGTTGAAATAATTATCAAGGCAGTGGTTTTAGAGGTTTGATATGTTTATATTGTCTCATGATTTTGCTCATTATTAGGTTGATAGTTATGTTTAATATAGGAGGTTGGATAATTCATGGGTCTATCTATTGCTATATATTAACAACATTATAACACCCCACTCCTGCCTGACATATGCACTTGTGCCTTACGGTCACGCGTGCACATGCCCGACAGAATTGGTATATTAACTAAATCACCTTCACTTTATCGCATGGAATCACAAGTAAAATCATAAATAGCACAAGATCTAAAATCCAAAAGCTTCCTCATTTGATTTCATAACCATCTTTTACAAGTATCATTATCCATCATCCACATTTATACAACACCATCTTATGAGCATTTGCAGCTCAGTCTACAAAGTGTACTACATACTTGAGGAATTAACAAAAGTTAAAAACAAAGATTAGTTCTTCAGTCCTAACTAATTGACCTTTGAGCCTTGCCTTTACTTCAAAAGTTACACAAAAATGCTTCTAGTGTAGTCTTAAAAGCTAAGTCGACGCTCTCTCGAACCTGAAATTGTCAACGTTGCAATTTTGGTGAGTTTTGCGAACTCAGTAGAGTAACCATCCTAGATGGTTCAATCTTGTCAAAGTATAAAAGAATTGATAATCATGTTACCACATAATTCACATCAACATGACTATCATCTAGTAATATCATAAAGCACTTTGTACACAATGGTCATATGTCAATCATATAGTCTAAACAATACATCATTTCATTACAATTTTGTAGAACACAATCATCAATAATTTATCACAAATTCATTCAAGAAAGTTCTCACAACAGTGCAATGATTCAATTTATTTATTTCATATGTGAAAGCAATGTTTATGAGACATATTCATTTGTTACGTTGTTGTGACCGTGTGCCTTTTTCACTGTCCCATATCTATTATAAATACCGAGCTCTTTCATATCATCCCTTCTGTTAGAGATATAGGGCTCATTGTACATGTTAGGCCTTAGGCTCATTCCATAGGTGTCTGAGCTTTAAGCTTTTTTTTTAAATTGGCGACATCAGCCATAACTGCCTTTATATTTCATGCATTAGAAATGAAATGCATTCACAAATTCAATCATCATATTCATTCAGTCACATTCACATTATTTCTCATTCACATTTATCATCAAACTTTTAGTCTGGCATTCAACATTCATGTTGCGAATCAAATAGTCAATCTCATTCGCATACAAGAAGCACTTCCAATGTTTTAATCATGCATCAAAACTCCTCGGACATTTCATGTCCAGAATTCAGTACACA
The DNA here is from genome assembly GCA_027563575.1 of Erythroxylum pedicellare. Lineage (NCBI taxonomy): Eukaryota > Viridiplantae > Streptophyta > Magnoliopsida > Malpighiales > Erythroxylaceae > Erythroxylum > Erythroxylum pedicellare. Next base: position 27,663,035 of record JAOQMP010000007.1, read on the forward strand.
GTTCAGTACACATTCACCAATAACAAATTCAATTCAGTAGTAAACAAAACAAGTTAAGGTGAGACCATCTTAGGTTATTCACAATTACTCCCTTTTTGCTTATTGCCTTGAAGTTCCGGCAATATTTGGAAGCAGTCGCTCTACGTGCGCTTCTATATACAATCAAATACAATTTCATGTTACCACATTGCTCATGTAATTGAATATGCATTTTTATAATTGCATCATGTAACATGCATGTTCAGTGAAATATGCCTGGGTGTACTTTTGTAATAAACCGATGCAAAGATCAATTGTATTCCAAATATGTCAAAAGTCATATACTCATTAACTATTCTAGCTTTCTTTTCAACACAAACTTTTGGGTCTACTTTACATGATCATTATGACAAGGAAAATGGTGTATTTCTATAACACTTTCTTCTAGAAAATTATTTCCCTATGCCTTAAGTTTCTAACGACAGAAACATTATACAATTTGGTTCATTAATCTATGAGTTATGCTCAAAATACTAAAGACTGAGTACATTTGAAATTTGAGCTAGGGCATGATCATGCATTCAAAGTTGTACAACCCATATCTCTTAATTCCATATCCACAAATTACAAACTTTATACCAATTGGAAGCTAATAGAATAAGCTACAAATTTTGTGGAGACACCTTTGTCTGATTCAACCTATATCAATACAGTTTATTCAATAATAATAGGATATGATTTCTATCACTGCTAGTGTTACAGCCTAAGCCAAGACTCGATTTTATGCTAAAATTTGAAATTCTTAGAGATAGAAATAAATTTAGACTTCTGCAACAAAGTTGTAGCAATATGTCTCTAATTTAATCTAAATCAATAATCAACTCATTTAGAAATCTATAGATCACGATATAATCAAAATACTAAAGCATGTTCAATGAAAATATTCTAGTTCACAATATTCCAGCAGACTTCCTCACTTTCATCCCAATCAATCTTTTTAATATCAATTCAGATGGCTCTAACTTTTTATGGCGAGGAAAACAATGTCTAAGGAGTGTATTGGTTAAATTTTCAATTCATTTTGAGGTCAGGAGATAAAGTTATAGCAAAAAGAGTCAGAACTAGTAAGTATCAGAAAGCCTGATTATATACTCTACCTTCTACAGTAGAGTCACAGTTATGCACTTTAATTCTCCAGAGTTTTGCAGAACTCTTTTCCTTCTTCTTCTCTCCCACTAACTTTTTCATTTCTAATGTATACCCTCTACATTTCTACCCCCATTCCAATTCAACTTACTCTAAAATAACTCAAAATTCAACTTTAAACATAAACATCAAAACAACATTCATACACAGCTAACACCAATTTTTGTATTCTCTATCTACTGTTTTTTTAATGATCAATAATAATCTAAAATAGAACCTATTTCCATTTTTCTGCAATTTTCTACTCCATAAATTTTCAGTTAAACTAAAAAAAATCACAATCATATAAAACAGAATATCTATACGGACATCACTACTTTCTACGCAAATGCTATTGAACAAATTGTTTTCATCTAATCTTCATTTATCACTCTACTTATCCAAAACTCCTCCTCCTACATAACTTAGATATTCATCCATTTATAACATCATCAAAATTCATATATAATAGCTAGAAAATTCAAACCATCACTTACTTGTTTCCAGCGAAAACTTCAACAATAAGAGTAAATAAAGCTTTTCATGGATGAAGTAAAAGAAACAATTAGTGATAAAACAATATATATGGACTGGTTTCAGAGATGTATAAGCAAAAGGAGACTTTTTTTTGGTATTGGTGCATGCAGTGAAGAACAACTGAGAATGAGTTGCAGAAAAACTTTCCTTACAAAACAAGGTGACTACGTGGGTTGAGAAGATCTTGCCACATGTCACCCATGCATGTAGGCCATTTGTCACACTCCCATTTATCTGATATTTCTATATTTTTTCTAGTCCAAAATATCCCAAGTTTTCAAAAATTTCCTAAAATTCACCAAAAATTCTGAAATAATCATAATATTTTCCAAATAAATTTTCACACAAATAATCTACAATTCACATTTTAATCACATTTATAAATCAATTATACCCAAAAAATATCAATGAATGCATGTACAATTCTTTTACCATATGATGCATGAAATGCACTTTTATTATCTCAATATACACTATTATGAGGTCCTAGCCCCTAATATGGGATATTAGGACGTTATAATTCTCCCCTCCTTAAGAAATTTTGTCTTTGAAATTCGTACCTAATTAATGAAACAGGTGGGGATATTGCTTTTTCATATGCTCCTTTTTTTCCAAGTTGCTTCCTCACTCGAGTGATTTCTCCAGAGGACTTTCACCATAGAAATTTCTCGATTCCTTAACTATTTTGTCCGACATCCCATTATCTGAACTGGCTCCTTAACATAACTGAGATTACTAATAACTTCAATCTCTTGAGCCGGTAATACACGCATTGGATCTGATCTATATCTCCTGAGCATACTCACATGGAAAACATTATGTAACTGAGACATCTCATTTGGTAAGGCTAATCGATATGCCAACGGTCTTATCCTCTCAATGATCTCATAAGGACTAATATATCTAGGGCTCAACTTGCCCTTCTTATTAAATCTCAACACTTCTGACCAGAGCGACACTCTCAAAAACACTTTGTCTCCTATACGGTATTCTATATCCCATCGATGCTGATCTACATAGCTCTTCTATCTATCTTGAGCCACTTTAATTCACCCCGGATTAGCTTCACCTTACCCACATTATCTTGTATCAATTCAAGGCCTTATATCCTTCTCAAACCTTCCTCATCTCAATATAGAGGCAATCGACATGCTCTGCCAGACAATATCTCATAAGGTGCCATTCTGATACTACTGTGGTAGTGATTGTTGTAAGCAAATTTAATCAATGCAATATACTAATCCCAATCTCCTTAAAACTCCAATACACAAGCTCAAAGCATATCCTCAACAGTCTTGATTGTCTTCTCACTCTGCCCATTTGTCTGAGGATGAAATGTAGTACTAAAGTTCAACTTTGTGCCCATAGCTGACTGCAATCTCTTCCATAATCTTGAAGTAAATCTAGGATCCTTGTTCGATATAATAAACATTGGAATTCCATGTAATCTAACCACTTCATTCACATACCGTCCACTACAACCCATATTGCACCATTTTGTCTTGAAGTCTTAGGCAATCCTATAATGAAATCCATAGTGAGTCGTTCCCATTTCCACTCCGAAATAGGCAACGAATGTAGCTTCCCAACTAGAGCCTGATACTCAGCTTTAACATGCTGGCATGTTATACATTTAGCTACATAGTCAGCTACTTGCTTCTTCACTCCAGGCCACCAGAAATGTTGCTTCAATGTATTATACATTTTGGTCATGCCAAGATGCATAGCATAAGCGATCATATGAGCTTCCTCTAAAATTTTCTTTCTCAATTCATCCATATTAGGCACCCATAATCTCTGTTTTAACTACAATATCTCATCTCTCAATTCAAATTTAGAATCTAGATTCATCTTAACTTTCTCAATCAGTTTCACCATTTCAAGATCTTTACTCCGAACTCTTCGAATTCAACCATGTAACATTGGTCTCAACTTTAATGTGGCTATCAATGCTTCATTTTTCTCTCAATTTAACTCCACATTCAAAGCTCTCAATTGAATTAAGCTTGGTAACCTTAAGAACTGAATTTAAGCTACACTGCTGTGTGACCTTCTACTCAAAGCATCTACCACTATATTGTCTTTCCTCGGACGATACTCAGTCATACAACCATAATATTTTAATGACGCTATCCACCTCCTCTGTCTTATGTTCAACTCTTTCTAACTCAAAAAATACCTTAAACTCTTGTAATCAATGTATATCTGAAATGTCTCTCCATATAAATAATGTCTCCATATCTTTAGAGCAAAGACAACTACAACAAGCTTTATATCATATACTGGATAATTCACCTAGTGAGACCTTAGTTGTCTCAATGCGTAGGCTATCACCTTACTATTCTGCATGAATACATATCCCAATCCTTGATGTGAAGCATCATTATATACTACATATCCACTAGCTCCTGATAGAATAGTCAACACTGGTGCTATAGTTAACTGATATTTCAATTCTTCAAAGCTCTTCTGACAATCATCATCTCATCTGAATGCTACATTCTTCCTCAGAAGTTTAGTTAGAGGGGCCGAGATAAAAAAATCCCTTGACAAATCTCCTGTAATATCTAGCCAATCTGAGAAAACTCTAAATTTTAGGCACATTCTTCGAAGCCTCCCATTTCATTACTACCTCTATCTTCATTGGATACACTGGAATACCATGCCCATTTACTATGTGACCCAAAAACACCACTTGACTTAACCAAAATTTTCATTTACAGAATTTGGCATATAGCTATTTTTCTCTCATAATCTGTAAAATCATTCTCAGATGCTCAGCATACTCTTCACTTCCTTTTGAATAAACCAAAAGTTCATCGATAAATACTATCATAAAGTGATCCAAGTAAGGTTGAAACACCTTATTCATCGATGCCATAAAAGTAGTTAGGGCATTAGTTAATCCAAACAGCTTTATTAAGAACTCATAATGTCCATACTTACTCCTGAAAGCACTCTTTGGTACATCAGCCTTTGTTATCTTTAACTGATAATACCAAACCTCAAATCCAATTTAGTGAACACCTGAGCTCCCTACAACTGATCAAACAAATCATTGATTCTAGGCAACGGGTACTTGTTCTTCACTATGACCCGATTCAATTGCCTATAGTTAATACACAATCTCAAAGTGCCATCTTTCTTCTTCACAAATAGGACTAGAGCTCCCCATGATAAAATATTAGGTCAAATGAATCTCTTTCCAAGTAACTCCTGCAGCTGAGCCTTCAACTCCTTTAGTTCGACAGTTGCCATCCTATATGGAGGAATAGACATAGGAGCAGCACCTGGAACTAAGTCAATAGTGAACTCTATTTCCCAATCTGGAGATATGCCAGGTAACTCTACAGAAAACACATCCAGGAATTCTTTAATAATAGGAATATCCTAGACATTCTGCTCAGCTTGGGTATTAATCACGTGGGCTAGATAAGCCTCACATCCTCCATGTATTAACCTCAAAACACTCATGAATAAGATCAGTCTGGTTGGCACTTCTTGGCTAATACCTCTGAAAATTATTCTCGATTGATTAGGAGATTCTAATATTACCTCTTTAGCATAGCAATTCGTGATGGCCTTATGAGCAGTGAGCCAATCCATGCCTAATATAACATCTATCTCCTTTAACTGTAATATAATCAAGTCTGCTTCCAAATCTATCTGATCAATTTGAATCACACACCTCTTGCAGACTTCCCCAATCACGACGGAACTACTTATCGGTGTACTCACCTCCACTCCACATCTCAGTAACTCTCTATCACAATGCAATTTAGATGTCATATGCGGTGCGATAAAAGACTGCATAGATCCAAGATCTAGCAATACAAAAGCCTTAAAAGAAAATAATAATAACACACCTACAACGACATCTAGAGACTATTGAGCCTCTTGTCTCATTATAGATAGACTCTTGCTTGGCACTGTGATCGATTGCTCTGCACCTTGGTCCTGACAGAAGGACTACTAGAGGTCACTCTACCTCTGCCATGGCCTCTCTGTCCAGATCCATTAAATTGGCTCTGCTGAATAATAGGTTCTTTTACTATACTTCCTCTCCTTTCAAATTGTGCTCCAAAAATCACAAAACAATCCTTGATCTGATGATCAAGTGAGCCGCACTGAAAGCAAGTTCCTTTTATCCTCTAGCATTCACCATTGTGTTTTTTCCCAAAATGCTCACAAGTTGGCAATTGACCTAATATTGCACCTCTGTTATTACCAGACTGAACAGTATTGGAGTTATCTAAATATAGTGCCCTGGAAAGCAAGTGTATTTATATGTAACTTTATCTTCTTCAGTTACAGTTTTG
>JAOQMP010000007.1:27682486-27693316 GCA_027563575.1 Erythroxylum pedicellare
CGACTCTCTCTTACAGAATTCTCTACTACAAATATTAGGGAACAACTAATTATAAATCAGTTGGGACTACATTATAGCAGAGGATTGGCTCTTTCCTGGAGAGTATTGTCCTTAGTGTTTACTCATATATTACAGACTTCCTATCATGAAACTTAGGATAGAGTAAAGAAAACAGTGCTACTCATGCATAGCTATTTCTTGAGCAACTCAAGTAGGTTTTCTAATTTACCTACTCATGAAAGAAGGAGAGAAATGAAGATTAGAAGGAATCTGACTCACCTGTAGGTATTTGAGTGCATCTTAGCATACCTCCTCTAGATCTACTACCTCACCAGTCGAGTTCATGAAGGAAGGTCCTTTGTTGTCCCCTCTAGACACCTAATATTCAAATGAAGCTTGTTAATCTTGGGAGATTCGCAAAACCTTTAGAATTTTGATCTCCTTCCTAAGATGAGAGTTCCCTTCCAGCCTAAAGACAGATAAAAGAACCACCACACCACCATTGTAGTGTCGCAGCCTCTAGAGTGTTCCTCCTTAGTTAAGTAATAGTCTAAATTTTCAAGAAACTTCGGAGACGTTTTACCCTAATTACGGATACGTCATCGCACAACCTCTCCTAAATTGGTTCTCAATGTTGTCGTTTTGTTCTTCTATGTTTTTTTAGTGTTATCTTTGTTGTTTTATCTCATGTGTGAGAGTCCCTCTCCATAGATGTACACTAAACTTCTTTTCTCCTTAATGAAAATTTTAAATTCTTAAAAAAAATTGTTATGATTTTTGCCACTTACCAGGTTCTTGCTATTTTAGTTATAGCTACTACTAGATTTAACAAAGAATTTTTGTATGACTTGATATTGTTATTTTCATTATATATATCCCAGCCTTATAAAAAGACATTTACCACTCCTAAGTATTACATCAAAATTGTTGCTTCCATTGACAAAATTAGCAAGATTTTTTAAGAGAAACAATTTTTAGCACATTTTTCTTTTTTGATTTTTAAAGCAGCCACTTTTTCTTCCAATTGTTTTATCTTAGTAGAGTCATTTTTAAGTAATAAACTTTCTAGCTAAATTATTTTTTGTTCCAATCATTCTTTGTCAAAACTATTTATTTATTAACATTTTCAAGAGAAGTGACTATTTGTTTTCCAATTCTAATAATTTAATCTTATCCATTAAAGATTCATCATATTTTTTGACTTCTCAACCTTTTTGAAATACTGTATTGTCAATTTTTTGTACTAATCATATAAGTCATGATATGCATCTCTCAATTCATCAATTTCAATATCAGAGTCAGAATAATTCACCTTATCATCTCCTGATTTAGCCATAAAGCAAACATTGCTGACTTCCTCGGGATCTTCTTCTTCAAAGTTATCAAAATCCTTATCTGACCAAGTTGTAGTCATAGCAAGCTTTTTGAGTTTTCTATTTTCTATCTTGTCCTTTGAAGAAGAGGACATTTTGGTCTTTTTTATCTAGGCTTCTTGCAATGATAGCATATGATTTGATTATTTTGTGTATTGCTATTGCCGTTGCTGCCTTTTGATAGGAACCTGTTGTTTCCAGTTTTCTTGTTTCCTTCTCTTTCTTCATGAGCTTCTTTTTATAAAAGCGGACATTTATTCTGACCATGAAGTTGAATTCGTCATCTCTATCTATTTGCAACTCAATATCACTTTCATCATCATTTGATGGATTTGATTCGCCAAATGCTTCTAGTGTCATTAAGTTTTCTCTTAACTAGTGAAGTGAGATTGTATCGAGATCTTTTGCAGTTTCCACAGCCTGTCCCTTTAGGTCTCCATTTCTTTGGTAATAATCTTAGAATTTTTATTACTAGCTCATCATTTGGATATATCATGCCAAAGATTTTCAAAGTAGTGATGAAATTGTTGAAACGTCCAAAGAATTCGTCTATTGTTTCTCATGCAAATAATCTTGTATTGATGCACCAAAAGACTTATGCCATGTTTGTTTACCTTATTAGTTCCTTCAAAAGTAACTCAAAGCTTGTCTCACATTTTTTTGCTCTAGAAATGTAGGATATCTTTTCGTACTCTTCTGGAGATATTACATAGATCTAATGATGTCTTACTTTGGCATTCAGCTGTGCATTTTTTCTATAGGCATCAATGCACGCTTTTACATTTTCAGTAATAGGAGGTGTAGTTCTAGCTTTGATAGCTGGCCAAATTTCAATATCCACCAATTGAAGATAGATGGTCATTCTCTCTTTCCAATAGGAGTAGTTGTTTCCATTAAAGTAAGGAGGCTTTGAGATGGATTGTCCTTTAAGGCTTCTTAAGTTATTTGCCATGATTTATCACGTGCTCTTAAACACAATAAATGTGAAACATCACTCTGATACTAAATGATAAAGAAAACACATGTAAGAGGGGGTGAGTTGTGAGTAAAAATTTTGCAAGGTATTTTAAATCTTTAAATTCCTTCTTAAATAAAATGAGTTGATAAATGGAAAGGTCCTATTAAACTTCAAAAGGAACCTATTAATGTTTAAAAAGAAAGGATCTTGTTAGTTATTTAAAATACAAAAGGAGTTTATTAATCGAAAGGATCCTATTTACACTTTTAAAAAAAAGGGCTTGTCAATCAATAGGAGCCTGCTAGAGCTCAAACAAAAATAAGCTTGTTAACTGATAGGAGTTTGTTCGTGTTTAAAGAAAAAAGAACCTCTTGCTTTATAGAAACAGAAGGAACATATTGAAAAACTCGAAGAGCCTCTTGAAAACACAAACTTATAACACGAAAATTTAAAAGTTAGGAAAAGAGAAAGAGTGACACAGTAGATTTATGATGGTTCGGCTAACGACCAAGCCTATGTCCAGTCCCCAAGTATCTAACTTGAGTATTTCATTATAAAAATCCGAGTATTAAATTTGACGAGCCTCTCCAAGCTCACAAGTACATATTTTCAAGGTTCTCTAACCTTCTACACTCGAAGCGTATAACAAGCTTCTAAAAGTTCACTAAAAAATAAAATGTAAAATCAAAAGTAAGTTCTCAAATAACAATTTCTCTCTTGATAGAGTGATTTCACTTTCTAAAGCACAATAAGAATGATATAACTCTCAACAATATAGATGTTACTCAAACGTTTTGAAAGTTTATGTATGCTTGTTGCTTCACAAGTATTGTCGCTCTTCTTTAAATAGTTAATTTCTTCATCTAGTCATTGCTTCATTTTAATTCTGAGTTGACTTTTTCAATATCATCTCTGATGGAACAAAAATTTTCGAAACTAATTGTTCAAAAAGATAAGGTGAAAGTTTACTAAGAAGGTTCCTGCGAGAAAGCAAGTAATTTTCCTATGATTTTATTTCCTTTTAAAAATATTATTATCTATACAAGAAAATAAATCTAATTTGAATTTTGAAATATTATATAGTTATTATCAAAACCGTTAAATATAAACCTTGAGCTAACAAAATACATATCATCTATGACAGGGGTGAATAAAAGTTATATGGTTGCATGATCTTGTTGATAGTTTGGATATGGACTTGCAAGATTATGTCATTTATTATAATAGTTAGAATACATTGCTAAAAATCGTGAGCATATTAAATCTTAGGTTAAACTTTATTCAAGATGTTATTGAAGATAAGATATTTTTCATATAGAAGATAAAACCTAGTAGATATGTTGACAAATTTATTTTAAATAGAAAATTTTAAGTATAGCTTGAATTTGGTGAATGTTTTCATAACTTAAAAGTCATTGTAGGCTTACTTTAGGAGTGATTATTGGTTAAGTGTTAGAAAATTCAAGCCAAGATGGAGAAGTATTGAATTTTGGTGAATAGTAAAATTACAAAAGCTAATTGTTATTAGACACGGATATGGAAACAACATTAATCTCGTACTGGATAGAAATTTTCAAATTAAAAGTAAATTGACATTAATGTCAAGAGTGAGACAAACATCAGACTCGTGACACAAAATTCTAAAATGTGCAGAAATAGAAGTTCATTTACTTTAAATTGGTGGAAATAAAATGTAAATGTACCTAGATTTCTTTTAAGTAACCTTAAATTATAAACATTTTGATAAAAGTTTCGTAAGATGATTGGTATCGTAATTCATCTTATATCTTTTTACAATAATAAATAGATTGATTTCATTGTTTATGAATCATATTAGTTAAAATACATAAATTTTTATTTTTGTTTTATTATTTTTTATATTACTTCTATTTGGGTGATATATTCCATGTAGGGAGACGAAGAGGAATTTTTGTACAACAATAAAGATAGGTTGTTTACAGTCAATCTTAATGGTGAATGCAAGTCAAGGGAAACCAAGATTGCCTACTAAGATATATATATATATATATATATACATAAAGCATAATCCAATGTACAAAAGCCTCCAATTATAGGTCAATGTATTTGGTAATCATAGTCCTGGTATAATCATTGTTTATTTGTTTGTGACATGACATGGTTCTTAGAATTCAAAACTACAAATATTTAATATTTAATTTCATCTCTAGTAATTTCAAAAATGAAACGCAAGGTTAAAGTCAGGGATATGAATACCGTTTAGTACCATTTAGTACCAGTTTAAAAATGGAATAGTATCAAGGTTAATGGTAATGGTTGTCAGTACTGTAACTTTTAAAAATTCCAAGCACCTTTTAACGAAAATGATAATTTTTATTTTTTAAAAACACCCCGACCCTCATCTGCTTCCTCTCTTTCATTTTTTTTGTTTCTCTCTCTCACACATTCTCCATTCCCTCTCTCTCCTCTCTGGCGGTCGTCTCTCCCTCTCCCTCTCTGACAACTACAAAACCACCACACCACTCTCCATTCTCCTCCACACCACCACCGTACCACTCTCCTCCACCTAGTAACACGACCGCAACACCCCACTCTCCTCCACGCGGCACACCATCACCTTCCAGCTTCCAATAGTCCACTTTTGTCATTATTAATCTCCGAGAACATTTCCAGTCGTTAATCACATCCAAAATCGCCAAATATGGAATAAATCTAGATCCAAACCCACCCGAACAAAAAAACCCGAAGGAAATACATTATGATTTTTTTTAGTGTGTTTTCAATTGGTTTTTTTCTACTCCTGAATTGTATTTGTGATTGTGAATGGTTTGAACTTGGAATTGAAATGTGAATTGCATTTGTGATTTGTGAATGGTTGGATTGTAATTTGGAAGTTAATGAAATGCATGGGTGTTGTTTTATCAGGTGGTTTGGAATTTAGGATTGAATGAAACTAAATTTGGTTTGGTGGTTTAAAGCATCTCAATCTTACACATAAATGATAAATCCAAAAAAATTCCTTTCTAATTGAGTATTTAACCCTTTTTTTAACTTTTCCTTACAATTTTACATGTTAGTAATTTTTTATCTTTATTTCTTCAATCTCTTTTATTTATTTGTTAGGTTTAATTACTTATGTTACTTTTAGTTATTCATATTAAAGTAGATATTGTTTTAACTCTCACTTTTAATATTAATAATGTTACAGTGCTACTTATATAAGTAATAAAAAATATTTAAAAACTAAGATATAAGGAAAAAAAATTGTTTCTCTTCATATGGGACTCTAAAAGTTTTGTATAGCTAACTTTTTCATGTTTTGATGGTCAACATATTGAATACTTAAGTTGTTAGTTTTTGAGTTATTAGTAAATTATATTGGATTAAATTGAATTATATATGATGTAATAATACAAAATTAATTATATTATATAAGATAAACATATATATTGTCTAATTGTATATGTTGAATACTTGAATTGTTGGTTTTTGACTTATTGGTGATTTGTGTTGGATAAAATTAGATTGTGTATGATATAATCATACAAAATAAGTTATATTATATAAAATGGACATCAGTATTATGTAATTGTGTATGTTGAATACTTGAATTGTTGATTTTTGACTTATTGATGAATTGTCTCGGATAAAATTGAATTGTATTGGATGGAATTGAATTGAATTGTGTATAATGTATTCAAATAAAATAATTTATATTATATAAGATGAACATGCATATTGTGTAACGAAATTATTTATTCTTTGTTTTGATATATGTCGTCATTTATTTTTACAAATAAATGGAAGGAAATTCAAGTACTCATGAACATTTAACCGTTTTGGTAAGATACAATAATCCATCTTTAGATAAACCCGCACCCTCCCAATCTGATGTCGTAAAGAAGCATTTAACACACTTTTTTTTTTATAAACTTCACATTAGATGACTTTTTAAAATGACTTTTATGTAGCATTTTTAACATCAATATTTACAATAGAATATAACTTGAAACATAACATTTTGTAAGTATTCAAATTGAATAATTACGTTTTGAAGCGTTTAGAACGCTTCAAAATGTTATGGTTTATTTTATATTTTGCTATAAATACACTTTTAATTTAAAAGGAAAGATGTTTTTAATGTTTTTGATGAAAAGCGAGTCTTAGAATTTACTTAATAATTTTGAAAATTTTAAAATATGTTATTTCAAATATTTGATCAAAAGATAATTTAAAGTCAATAACATATTTAACTCAATTAAATTTAATAAATTCCCTATTTAAACTATTATAGGTTGTATGAATATTTTTAATTTTTAAAAATTTAATTTTGAATTAATTTTATAAAACTTAAAATTATATGAAAATTCATAATCCAAGTTCAACTATCTAATAAATAAATGAGTCAAACAAACCAAAGTGGCCTCTATTACATAAATATTTTCTTCAATATTTAAATATTTGGGTTCTTATCTTTTTCATCTCTCCTCCTTCTCCTACCTGAGGTCTACTCTAGACCCTTATCTTCAACCCTCCGCTAAACCCTTCACGTTTTCTATGCCTTCTTCCTCCGTCATACCTACTTTCAATCCCTTATCAATGGTGGACTCTTCTTTACTCTCTTTACCTTCTCTTTTTGCTGTTAAACCTCGCCAACGGTTCATTTCTATCCCACCCAAAGCCACCTCATTAAAGCTATACCTTTCCTACTCCTCTTCACCTCTCTCTCGCAAACCCAAAATCCACCTCTCTTCTATCGTCCCCTTGGTTGCCCAGACCTCGGATTGGGCTAAACAAGAGGAAGATGACACCACCACCATAACATTACCAGACTTGGAACAAGAACAAGAAAGTGGTGATGTTGAAGCTACAGCATTGGATTGGGAGGGTGAGGGTGAGGATTCAGCTATGGAGGCTATTGGAGGTGAAGGAGAGAGCGAGGAAGGCGGAGACAGCGCTTTGGAACCGCCGTCAGAGGATGCCAAGATTTTTATTGGGAATTTGCCTTATGATGTTGACAGTCAGAATTTGGCTATGTTGTTTGAGAAAGCTGGTACTGTTGAGATTGCTGAGGTACTTGTTCTCCCTGTCATTATGTGTTATACCGATGGTTTGATGGTGTTTCAGGGTTTTACGGACTTCTAAACTCGTGGGTTTGTGATGTTTCTCGTTCAATGCTTGTTCTTATTCAATGCTGCCCGGATTGCAGGTTATTTATAATAGAGAAACAGATACAAGTCGAGGTTTTGGGTTCGTAACTATGAGTACTGTTGAAGAAGCTGAGAAAGCTGTGGAATTGTTTCACCGCTATGTAAGCTGCCCTTTGGCTTTTCATTGAGGTTTTTTGTATTCCTTATAGTTTGACAGTTGCATTGATAAATGTCCAATTGTTTTTAGGAAGCTGTCTTCTTCTTGCTACAAGTTTACAGTTTAATGTGAAGTTAAGACAATTCCTCCTACATAATTAAAGTTGAAGAATTTCAGTTGTATATTTTAAGTGGAGGCTTTATGTTTTCTACTTTTTTTTAATATAGTGGAAAAGTAAATTGCAATGAGTACTTCTTGATTTCATCATACCGAGTTCTATTAGATTCAGTCTACATGCAGTTCTTAATCGTTGATGCTGTGATACATCTAGTCTTGGATAAACTCTTCTCAGAAGATGATGGTGTAACTTTTTGTTTTAGCTAAATGATATTCAAATTGGATCTCGCAATTGCTTGTATAAAAGTGCTTAGAATGTCAATTACTTGTTGATTATGGTAAAGATAGGTTATGTATTCATCATTTGAAGTAAGAGAGCGGTCTTCTATGACATCAGTGGTCAATTATCAATCTTGGCATGATTCAGTAACTCATTTTCTTTATATTGGAGTTTGGAAAGTTCATTCATTGCAGTTGCTGACTCAAGCCATGTAGTGTGTGCCCACTTCTTTTGCTTTACCATGTTAAAATTCAATACACACGATGAGTTATGATTTATGGACATAGCTAACTTGCTTTGGAGAAAGCCCTGTTATTGGCATTGGACTTCTTGCTCTGCCTTTGATATGTTTCAATTTGTTTATTTGAATAGGAATTAGGTGGAAGGCTTTTAACGGTAAATAAGGCTGCTCCTAGAGGATCAAGGCTAGACCGTCCTCCTCCATTGTATGAAACTGCTTGTAGGATCTATGTGGGCAATCTGCCTTGGAGTGTTGATAATGCTCGCCTGGAGCAAGTTTTTAGTGAGCATGGTAAGGTGTTGAGTGCTAGGGTACTTTACGAAAGAGAGTCTGGCCGTTCTCGAGGTTTTGGATTTGTGACAATGTCGTCTGAGACTGAGATGAATGATGCGATCTCTGCCCTTGATGGACAGGTATTGCGTGAGAGTTTCCATCTATAGATTGTACTGTTTATTTTCTCTCATTTACGTCTCCTTCCCGATATGAAATATCAGTATCTGGCTTTGTTGCAAAATCTGGATGGCAGGGCAATCAGAGTGAATGTTGCTGAGGAAAGACCAAGGCGGTCATTTTGAAGCTATAGTTAATACACTTCTACGGGATGAAATCCTCTGTCCCCAAATTTGTGTACCAACTCTGTCCCATTCAATCTAAGCCATCTATTTATGTGGGACCCACACAAATAAATGGCTTGGATTGAATGGGACAGGGTTGGTACACAAATTTGGGGACAGAGGATCTGCCCCCACACTTCTGCTGCTTATAGATTCCCTCTCTCTATCTCTCTGTCTTTTCTGGGATTTTTTTTGTTTTCTTTATTAGTTAGTTCTCGGGAAAATAGGTACAAGTACTCTCCAATTCGCAGTTGTAGGCACTAGATCATAAATTATGGTACGGAACTTGGTGAGTCTCTTTTTCTTTCTGTTCTTTGCGAGGAAGTCTTTAATGGTATGCAATTGTATTTCTTGTACCGTCTGGACAAATCAATAACCATCTGACGTGCTCGTTATTGTTCCATTTTTGGTTGAGACACTCATTGGCATTCGCATATACATATCAAGTTTAAACCAAGAAATTACCTGAGAAATTGGATTGAAGTGTTGTTGCTTTAGAAACTAGGAGGGGTAGGATGGGTTTTGAGAGAGATGGGTAGTGGGTGGGCCTGAAATCTTCTTACTCGATTTTTGTGTACCTATTTTATCTCATTGGATTCAAGCCATCCATTTATGTGGGGGTTTTGAGAAAGATGGGTGGTGGGTGGGCCTAAAATCCTCTGTCTCTATTTTTGTGTACCTATTCTGTCTCATTGGATCCAAGCCATCCATTTATGTGGAACCCAAATGTGTAGGTTCTACATAAATGGATGGCTTGGATCCAATAGGACAGAGTAGGTACATAAAAATAGAGGCAGAGGATCACATCCTAGTGGGTGGTATCTGCTGAGATGTGCTGTAGTTATGGTTGTTATCGCTTGATATTATGATAATTGATATAAAGATCACTTTAGGATTTGAACTTTCGTCGAAGTTGATTACCAACAATCTTTGCATAGCAATCTCATTTAGGTCTATTTAAGTAAGTCTTAGCCTTTAATACTCTTGAAGTGTTTATCTCGCACACTCAAAAAAATTAAGTAACAAAATCAATAAAAAATTAAGGCAATAAGGAAGCACAGAGATACGGTTAAACTAGCCTTTATATTACTCTCTTAAAAGAATACAAGGAATGATTTCTATGATTGAATGAGAAGAGCAAAGTTTGAATGAGCTCTATATAGGTTTTCTAATTTGGAAATCAAGTCACGTTCAGAATTTCATTACAACTGAATTGTCTAAGATTATGTTAATATTACGTTTATCCTTATCAGATTATATCACGTGGACTAATGTTTCCCACAACAAGTTTGTTAGTCGTAGTGCATTCATCCGAGCTGCGCCAAGTTTGTCAAGTCCTTAGCCTGGGTTGAGTCAATCTTCACAAGGTTTGAGGCTCTACCAAAATTTGCACGAAGTCCGATCTCACTTACCTATGTTTACCTTAGTGTTTTAGCATGTCTCCCTTATATGTGAATCCAACTAACCTTCCTCCTAAGGCCCACCGCAAAGGTCGCTAAAAAGTGCTCCAAAATTTAAGAGTCTAGTAGTAATCTCATTATGTGATGCTTTATTGTAAAAAATTATACCATTTCAACTAATTTAATTTTGTAAATGTGTAAGATTTAAACTTCTTTTTATATTAATTATAATTTTTGTTAAAACATTTACATAAGTAATATTTATTTGTATGAGTAATATGTGAAAAGAATGAATTACATTATTGATTAGTGTTGTTTGATTAATAAAAATAAAAAGATAGTTATTACGATGCTTCAATAATAAGGAAAATTTATATAACCCAAGTATATACTTTTATCTTAATTATTCAAAATTTTGTTAATAATAAGGTACCCGTAAAGTTTGCATTAATTATATTTTTAAAAAATAAATTTTATAATGAAAGAATAAATTTGTAAGGTACCCGTAAAGTTTGCATTAATTATATTTTTAAAAAATAAATTTTATAATGAAAGAATAAA